>JANHFX010027089.1:24701-55290 GCA_027560015.1 Chloroceryle amazona | reverse complement strand
GGAGGGTGGAGGGGGGTGTCCCGCCGCTGCCGGTGCCGGGCTTTGCCCCTTCCTCTCTTCAGGCGTGCCGGTAAATCTGTGGTTGCCTCGTAGAGCCTGGGTGAGAGCGCAGGGGAAGTGGTTGAGGTTTCGTCTTTCGGTGCGTGTTGGGATTTTCTGAGGTTTTGGGGTTTGCGTTGGTGTTTTTTTGGGGTTAGTTTGCTGTGTTACTGCGTTCGCTGGAGTGTGGGATCGTGTGATCTAAAGAGAAGCGGGGGCAGCTCTTGGTCACATACACCCTTTAACCCGGGGGTAGCCTCTAACTCTGGAGCGAGACGTGGGGAGCAAGTGTTCCTCAGCGCGGCTCTTGACCGGCCCGGCTGGTGCCACTGAAGGTGGATGAGGTAGAGGAGCCTTTGCAATTCTTGAAGTAATTTGATCTTGGTGGGTGTTGTGGGATTTTGGAGTATAGTGAGAATTGTACTTCTGCAGCTGCAACAGAGTGTCTTCCTCCTCAAATCCCTGGGACTAATTTTGAAGCATATGCTGTATATTGCCAATTTTCACATCCATCCTCTTTGCAAAACATCTGTACTCAGATGATGCTGGTTTGGAACAAGGGGTGGTCTTGCTCTTTGATCCCCCCCCCCCCCCCCCCCCTTTTTTAATTCCCGGTTGAAGAACTGTTCGCTATAGTTTCTGTGTTAGCTGACTTGCAGTCAGTCGTCTTTAAGTGCTCTGAAAGCAGAGTGTATCCTGTAGGCCCTCGCACTCGAGCAGTGGCAGCCTGCAGCTCAGTTCTTGGCAGTTTGACTAGGATAATAGCAGTGCTGTAGTAAATGTGTTGAACGAAAAGCTCGCTTGAAAGGAGAAACACTTGATGATTCATATTGAAGTATTTAATGTAAATGTTAACTTAAAAGTGAAGTGATATTGTGGTATCCCTTAAATTCAGACTCCCTTGGCCTTTGGTTGTTCAGTATCTTCCCCACCCCCTGCCTTGTGTTAACTAGAAAAGTCCCACATTCCTCAAAACTGATCTGCCTTTATCATCCCTCATTCTATTAAACCTGGGTAAGGTCAAGAACATAACTGGATTTGGGCCAGAAAATATTAAATGTTACATGGTTATTTGGAACAGCTTGTGTTCTTAGTGCTGTTGTCCATGTCCAAAATTCCACCACTTCCTTTCTCCACCCGGCTCCTTTTTGTTACTTTGAGATCAGGCTGTTACCCTACCTCCTGTCCTTACTGAAACACCTTTGCCCATATGGTGTCATTTGCAGATGGGAGCCACAGGCTTTGGATTTCTTAAAGCAAGGCTTATGGCTGAGGTTCTGTAAAGAATGAGCATGAGTACCTTGGAGATTGGAGCCTGTGCAGGATGTTTAATAGATGTAAAGTCTGGGGTACTGGTAACAAAACAAACAGAAACCCAAGAGGGAGGACACACTACTTGCTGCAAAATGTTTTCTCTCACAAGATGGTAAACTCTACAGGCTGTCCAACAGGAGAGAAGTGGTTCTGAAATGAATTTGTCTTTTGTGCTGTTATGTCTTAAATCCAGCTTTTGTAGAACATTTCTTGGACTGATGTTTGTGTTGGGTGACCTTTTATTTTGCAAGAAGGTTAAAGTAAGAGGGTGGCTCTAGAATCAAGTTACTTCTTGCCATTTGTATAAGTAGCAATACGGTCTTTCCTATGTTACAACGTTTATAGTGACAATACAGGCTATTCCCATTCCTTTTATATCTCTTGGGATTTGTGGCAAAGTCTTCCAATATGACAGAGAACTTTGTGTGTTCTCCAAGTACAGTTTTGCAGTACATTGTGTTGCTGGTTGTTAAATATATATGTGTGTTCACTTGCAGGTTTTTGACAGCTACCTCTGCTGGTGTTTAAACAATAGTCATGTTATGCAGAATACGGGTAACTAAGTAGGTTATAAGTTTGCTGTATAATCTGTATATTCAAATCTTTAGTCTTGCGTATTTTTTTTTGTCTTAAACATTCATAGCTTTGCATTTAATATAGAGTGTTGCACAAAGTGCTTCTGTATTCTCACAAATGTCAAGAAATTGGTGGAAGGTATTTAAAAAGAACACTCATGCTAGAGTTCATACTCAAAATCTTTTTTCTTGTGTTGCCACTCTGGGATGTTAGTGAAAACACAGGTTTTATTTACTTCTTTTGAGTCCTCCTTTCAGACAGCTGTCAGTGAGAACTCAAGTGTGTGACTGATGTTTAGCTCTATCAGATGTGGTTCCCAGACTAAATCTGTTTTTCCTCTCATCTCGTGTTAGTGTAATTCTAAAGTTTTGAGTGCTATTGCTGAGTAACATGGAAACATGCACATATTGACTTAATTTCTTGAAAAGGTTTTAATTAGAGGTCAGATATAAAAAAAATGCAACAAACAAATCCTTATTGGATCACTTTGAGCTCTTGTATGAAATGGCAGCAGAAATAATTTAGGGACACTCTAAAACTCTTAGTTTTGAATGTACTTATGTAGCATCTGAACTACAGTGATTCTTGTCTTCCCGAGTGATAACTTCTGTGTCTGTTGGGAAGATGTGAAATTGAACAAATGGAAAATTAAATGGAAAACAAGATAGATATCTGGTTTAAATTAGTCTTTTTCAGTGCAGGAGAGGAAGAACTTATGTGGAGATGATCAAGTAGGTATTTCTAAAAGCTCTTGTTTTTCATGTCCTGCTCCCCATATTCGGGCAGTAGTTGATAGCTCATCAGATAATCTGTTGAAGGAAGTGGCTATTTAGGGACTGAACAATTTGAAAACCTGCAGGGTGTGTGTTGTAGGTTTAAATTCTTATTTCCCTGATCCAATTCTTTTGTAAATTTATGTTCTTTCTACCACCTAGAGTTTCCTAAGGCAGGAGTTTGTTATTTGCTTAGCACTTAGTGTTCCTGATGCAGGGATGCAAGGCTTGTAACCGGTGGGACTTTTGAGCATTAGGTCTGATTAAAAAAGGACCCAACCACACACAGAAAGAATATGAGACAGCCAGAAGCACAGAAAAACCTTCAGATGGCTCGATCTGGTTGTGTATTAAAGCAGACACAAGACAGACAGTTGTGATGACCTGTGTGTGTTGTGCCAAAGGGTGCATTCTGAACTACTAACATTTTCAAGGGGGTGTTTTGAAAGCTGCTTCAGAGAGATGTGCTGTTGGGGGGAGATACAGGGCATCGTGTATAGGGGAGAAACAATTTCAGAGATGCCAGGAGAATTTCAGAAACAGAATGCTTTCTGGTTCTAACAGTGCTGCAAATATGGTGTCAGTGGTTCATAGATTAAGAAGAAATTGGAGAATAGCTTCTGGGATCTGGTTTACAAAGTTTGAATGCAGTTTCTGTCAAGTAAAAACCAGAATGGAAGAAGTAAACAATAAAAGATGAAGGTAGAAGGCTTTGTTAGAGCACATCTAAAATTTCTTCAGGTCTGCAGCAGTCAGCAGCTGAACTGGTAAAGCTCTCAACTCTCCTGTATGGGATTTCCTTTCTCCCCTATGACTTCAAGACTTTTTTTCTTCTACTTTTCTGCATTGGTCCCCTGACCCTTTTTTTTTTTTTGTGTTCAGTGCATAAAGGGTATATAAGAAAAGTTTAAATAGTTTTTGTTAGCTGCTTATTGCACTGAAATTTGTTTTATTATTAGTATTTTTTTTTTTTCTGGGAACTGGAACTGACAAGCACTCTACTTGGTTTCATTTTGCTGCAGGGTTCCAATTTCATAGAGTGTAATATAGGTCAGTTTAGAGCTTAATTCTTAAGATTAATTTTGACCCTTTCCCTGCCCATGGAACTGTAATTTAATTCAGTTTAAGACCCTGGACTAATTTCCTTCCTTTTGACCAAAAGTGTGTAAGTAAAATGTGTGCATCAGCTGTCCTGGAGACAGTAATGGGAGACTACATCTTCTTTGCCACTTGTGTTGTTCTCGGTTATGTTGCTGAGTAATACATTTAGAAACATGTAGATGGTGTCTCTGTCAAGAGTCCCGAAATGCGGCACTTTTGCAGAGGTTGTAGTGGTAGAGTCAAAGCCGTTCTCACCGTTTGGGACAGTAAGAAAGAGGTCAGAGGGCTCTACTGAGTGCTTCTGCTTCCTGCTGCCATGCTTGGGGTTTTTCATTGTTTACCCACACATGAAAATGTGCAATTCCTGCTTTTGTTTTATTTCATTTGGGGGAGGGGAGAGGGAGCAGACCATCTGACGCTGTGAAGTCTGGAAGGCAGAGGTAATTTTTCCTTTGGTCCCACTGAAGTTCCTGGGAAGGATTTGAAGCAGCAACTGATTTATTTTTTTAATATGGGAAGGAGGAGCTGCTGCTCTTTCCTGTTTTCTTGCTGCTAGGATAGCACATAATTTGGTTGTGAGGAGTTCGCTCCTTGAGCAGAAGCTCAGAATGATCTTTTGTGTAGATGTGAACACACCTCTTTAACCAGGCATCTAGGTGTTGTTTTTTTTTTTTCTCCCAGGTCTTTTTTAACACTTGAGGGAGTGTTTACTGATCTAGTCTGCCATGTACAGTAGCCAGTAAGGTCTCCTATCCATCAACACTTGTTGAGTCTGAGTTGTATCCAGTGGTGGAGATTTCGATCAGTCAATACCTGTTTCATCCTCTCTGTTGAAGGTTTTCTGCTCAGCATGAATGCTGAGGCGTTGGTCCTCAGTCACATTCTGTAGCATGATCTTTAAAAGAGAATTTCCTCTTACTGATTTTATGCAATTTTATATTTTTTTCTATGAAAGATAGCGTGAAAGCATAAAATGTGTTTCCATTTTCTTATTTTCACAGAAGAAGCTATTCTTGATCTCTCTTTTTGCACTAGGCAGTTGTAATCTTTCTGTCCTCTGAGGCAAAAGTTGTCTATGTTCCCATTTAGAACACTGGAATTTTCATCGCCCACTTTTTTTCAAGTAAAGGTTAATACAGAAAGGAGAAAAATGAAGTTAGTGTTTAACAGAGTACAGTTCCTTTTATTTTTTGTTAATTACCAGCTGTTTACCATTTTTTCCCTTTCTATTGCTTGTACACTTTTCTTCAAGCAGAAATTCCCTTTGCTGGTGACTGAGTGCTCTTGTGGTTCCTCTGTGCCTGTTTATACCTCAGGTTTTCACAGTCTCCCTCTCCCCTTTGCTGCTACGGACGCTCTTCTGTAGTGGAAGCTGTTGAAAGGCAGAAATACTTCATAATTGATTTTTCAGCCTAGGCGTAGCACGCACAAGTAGCACTGTGTAACAGGTACCTTCATAGTTTGGTGGTTGGAACTAACTCTTAAACTTCATACTTCTTGTAATTTTGTGTTAGTCCTTATTTCCTTTTCTTCACCCTTTCCCCCAGCAAGTTCTGAAACTGGATGGAAGTGTTCTGGTATTTTTGTCAATGCCTAGGACTTCTCGTGCCTGCTACCACTGTTTTTCTTAACCAGTGGTGGAAAGAGATGGGAAACGCTGGTAGAAGCACAGTATCAGAAGTTAAGAGGAAAAAAAATTGTTTCTTCTACCTTTCTGTAGCTTATTTATTTTCCTTTTGGTGAATGAACTAATTTAACTGTTGTGCTGTTCGTTATTCCCCTTTAAAATAAGGACAGAGCTCAGGCTCTGTCCACCAGCACAGAAACACAGGGCAAGTCTGAAGAGCTTGCTATAGAGGGGTTTGAAGTGTCCCTCTAAGGAAAAGCAGAAACCATAATGGTGGGACAAATTTATTTTTTTAAGGTGCCATGTTACTTCTCGGAGTGAACCACTGCAGTTAATTCACGTTTGTCAGCGTATTTGTTAACCTTTCCTGTTAACCTAGCTCAGAACTGTATTTGCATTTACTACATAAAATGCACTTGAGATTTATCTCATGAGTGTGTGTGTGGGGGAGGCTGGCTGATTATATCTATGCAAAAATTCACATCCCAAGTGATGAGCCATAAGTTGGAGGATTTTAACCTCTAAGTTCCATTTTTAATTGTATTGAATTATATTGATTTCAACTGTATTGAATTATTTAATTTTGTTACATTTTAAACTAGTTTTCCATTGCCAGCCTGTGCCCAGGAAACCTTTACACGCTGCTGACATGTAAGGTCTCTTGCTTGCAGTGAAGCTCTTTGCGAATGTTACAAATTACAGTGTCTGTTCTGACTCCTGTGTTAACAGCACCATTATGGGAATGCTGTTAATTAATGGCTAAAGAAGGAATTCTGAATTTTTATCAGCTCTCATTTTCTATTTCAGGCTTAAGCACTATATCCTAAAGGCTTCTAGATTCCAGTGGGTTTATTAATTATCTTGTCATTTTGTATAAATCACAAAGCTGGCTGTTTTCTTACTTGTTCTGGTGCCTCTCAGCTCTACAGCCTCTCTTCCTTCTCTGTGTTTAGTGAATTTTGAATTTTGTTGTTAAACTGTTTTGAGCAGGTACTTGGTTATGAACTTAACCTTGTTCTGCTGGTGCAGAAAAAGAAATGCTCTACTGTGGTGTAGCAAGGGAGGGAAATACTTGGAGTAATTTTTCTATTGAATTCAGTACCGGTAGGAATCAGTTAGAATGTTATGTTTATTTTGGGGCACTGTTCATTGGAAAAGGATTTTCCTCTCTTTTGGATGCTTTCAGTAGCAGAAGATATCGGAAGAATGTGACACATAAGAATTGAACAAATTAACATCTTAACTTTATCTCCTCGTAGTCTTAAGTTACGTGCATTAAGCTACTACAAGGACAAAGAAGATAAAGGCTTATGGGGGCTAACCCAAGAAATAGTTACTTAAATAATAGGACTGAAGATTTGGGTTACTTGGGGTGGAAGCCTTCTTAAGCTAAGAATAACAACCCACTGAAGCAGATTAGGGAGGGGACTGTCACTGGCTGTCTTTAAGAGCAAATCAGACTTGTGCCTGAAAGGAGCTGCTGTTGATCCCTACCTCAGGAGTGGCAGACTGACAGGATGACCTCCTGAATCCTACCCAGCACTGACTTTAGTGATGCTCACAGGTAAAGAATGTGGGGTTACCGGTTCCAAGTTTATACAGTTAGTCAAAATGTAGTTGACAGAAACCCCAGCAACTGATGGCTTTTTTTGAGCTCTTGTACGCGAGTCCTCTCTTCCCTGCCTGAGACTGCAGCTTGGGTGTAAATCTCTTGCAGGCAAAGCATCTTGTATTTTCTTTGTGGAATGCTGTTCTCAGTTATGGCCGTAAAGGTCACGGAAAGCAGATCTTTTCTGTAAGTGAAATTGTCATGCTCTTCTATAGATACAGTTATTACCTAGATGGGGCTTGAAAAATTGTAAGCTGGTTACTGGTACTAGAACAATTAAAGCATGTACCCTTTTGTCATACACTTCAAATTTTGTGGAAGAAAGCATGCAAGACTTTGAGACGGTGCAAGCAAATTAATAATGGGACCTTAGAGGATGACTTTTCTTATTCCTTTTGGTATTGACCTTTAATTAATAACTATATTTTATTACCTATTAATAAACTCAGCTTTATATTTCATAATAATAGGAACCTTTGGTGAATCTGTAATTACTTTTCATGTCTTTCACTCTTTTAATCTGTTATATTTGAATGTTGCACCAGGAGGCTTACTCTTCATGGTTAACTCAAATTAACCTGCTTTAAAGCGAGTCAGAATCTCTCTCAGCACTTTGTCACGGAAGGAGTAAGTCGCTATTGAAATTTGGGAACAGAATTAAGTAATCTTTGGTGAAAGTGTGTATGGAGGCAAATTAAAATGAGATCTGTGTGCCTTTCTGTACTCAGTACAGCCTCTGCTGGAAACTACTGTTAATGATGTGTTCTGCACTTGAGACTTTGCTTAAGTGAGTAAAGAATAAACTTGTTGATCTGAGGGATTTTTAAAACACTATGTTAAAATTCAGAGGCAGAAGCTGCTGGAATTAACACTTCAGTGCTACATCTGAATTTTCAGGGAGCCTTTAAGGTAAAAGTTGAAGCTAAGAGAATACATCTGTGCAATGTCTGTAAACTCTTGTAAGCTGTTTGCTATTGCCTGGGAAATGAAAGTCATTAAAAACCCAAACCCTGTGGGAAGCAAGGAGAAGCCTCTTGCTCATTGTTTGTATTGGATTCCGTTTAATCATTTATAAAAGCAACTGGTCAGATTAGATCCTGAATCTTCATTATCAGGATAATCTGATAATTTCAGATTTATGTGGATTTCTTGTTTAGCACCGGCTTTAAATTGTGTGATTTGTGGCTAGGGGAGGATCTCCTCCAAGGAGGAGGATAGCATTGTTACTCTATACCTTGGTCAGCCACATAGATTGTTTTGGACATTTTAATTAATTGGTGTTTATCTGGAAACGTCAATCCATTTCCACAAGTGAATAATATTCCTGTTATCTTGCCCATGTATTTTGATGATACAGTTTAAGGATTGAAGTTTGTAAGAGAAATAGGGGGGAGAATAGTATATGGCATTTACTTCTCTTGTGGGAATAGCCTGACTCTTCTTGAACGCTTTGTAAATACTGTCTTGAGTTTACTACTTGTATCCCTTGGGTTGTGGACGGTAACAAAAAATTACAGTGGTTCTGAATATGGTCAACTTAGCTGAAGAATGGAGTCCAAAGAAGGAGGATATAACACACTGCTATTCCATTTTGTGCCTAGAGTTCACATCAGTGTGTCATTTTGATAAGAAATCAAGCATTAGCAGCATGGATTTCATTCCCTTGTTGATGGAAATTTGTTACCTACCTGAAATTACAAAACAGCCAAGTGGATTTCTTTAGGAGTGTGGGCACCTTTAGAAGAAGATCATGTGCAGCATAGATGATAAATTCTTAGATGGGGTTTAAATAAAATGCAAGTTTAGTTGTGTCACAGGCTACAAGCCCCTGCTTATTCAGCCTCTGGAGAAAGGGGAAGAGTTTCTTTGTGTGCTGGCAGTACTGCTTGTCTCACGCTGTTTCACTGCTTTCAACAGCTAGTTGTAGGCTTTGCTCTCTTTTCATCAAAAGAGGAGAGGGAGTTCTTAGACAGGAGTGTGTATCACTGGCTTCGTTTTTCAATTGAATCAGCTTTTTCTCTTAAAAGCAAACAGAACCTTTAAGCTTTCGTAATATGAGAAAAGTATTGAGCACAGGAGTTTCCCTTCCTAGGGAACAAATTTTGGAGTTCTGTAATATATTTATCTGTGTGGCTTTTTTGAGATAAATGGGGATTGCATTGAAGCTCGTTCTTTCAAAAGTCTTTGTTAGTTCTGTTGAACTAGATCTTGAACTACAGTATTCTCAAGTGGGAGTAAGAACATTGGTCATGTTATACCAAGTAAGAAATCAGAGTGGAAGTAGGGGGAAGGGTGAGGACTGTAGCAAGTTGGGAAAATAAATGTATAATAAAGCACACTTGTTTTCTAATACCTTCCCCTTGAAGTGGATAGAAGCAGTAAAATAAGGCAAGACCTTGTGGGTTGCCGAGTTGAAATCAGTTATGGAAAGGCAAGATGAAAGTGGTGAGCCTTGGGAAAGGATTTCAAGCATAGTGTAAATGAAATGGGAAGGGGGGAACTGTGGGCATACAATGGGAGCACTTGGAGCACAGCTGTCGCTTGAAATGCGATAGGTTTTTGGACTCGGTCTGTTACAGCAGTTTGAAGTGTTACATTGAACTCCTGTTCCCTGTTGTTAAATCTTAGTCTTTATAGCTGGCTTTGTGTGATGGCTCATATGAGTAAGGAGGTGATAGTGAGTATGGACTCTTTTCCTTTTTTTTTATTAATGTTTTTTTATTTGGTGTTTTTAACAAAATACAGAATTGAGAGCTTAGTGAAGTATGCCTTTCTTCCCCCAGTTAAGTTACAACAATCTAGTTAAAAGTTCCTATAGAACGGCTGGTAGGAGCCACGTGGGTATGGTTTGTGGTGATGTGCTAAGGATCTCATCTTGAGGGCAGCAAGTCTGTTCCAAATTCTGCTTCATGGACTACGTTGTTCAGGTGTCCAAGCCGCTAAGCAATGTTAAGACCAAGTTAGTGCTTGTACACCAATTATCCCAAAATACTAAGCATTTCAAGTCTACTAAATTGTATGGAAGTAGTGCCTTTGAGTTGATATAGAATTTAGGAACTGCCAGGACAACCAGCAGGAACAGTACCATTGCTGGTAGCTTAGACTTCTGTCTCATCTCTGCTAGAGAAAATATTGGTTGGATCCATAATTTGATGTTACAGTTTTCTGTCTGCACTGGCAGAGCTCTTGAAAAATCTTTTCTGTCTACTGTGATTTTTTTGTGGAGTTTCCCGGTGACTTACTGTAGTGCCAGAGGGGCATCATTAGAGACCAGATCTGATCACATTCAGTGCTTTCTAAGGATAAAAATGTTGCATCACACTAAATTCACTGCTGTGGATTAGGGGTTGGAGGATAGGGAAGTGAAACAAGTAATGCTGATCTTTAGTGGTCCATCTTTAGCTTTCCAAGGCTTGAGAGGTTGAATCACTATTGAAATGGAGTGGATGATCTGGGAGAGGGTTAGGACAGGAATTGGAAGAGTAAATTAATGGAGCAAGGAGAAAAGAACAGAGGACATTTTCTTGAACATGATCAAAGAGTTTTAAAAGCTGCTGAAAACATATGGAAGGTGAGGAATGAACTCAATGCCTAGAAGATATTCTAAGATTTTATTTTTTTTTATTCAATACTAGTAATTGGTTTATATCTTCAGTGTTGTGTTGGTGAAGAATTCAAGCTAAGGAGGGAATGAACTGATACTGGAAGACAAAACTTAAAATTTCAGACAGTATATATGGAGGTTTAGATCTACAAGTAAGGCACTCTATCTTTTAATGGAAAACCAGTTAGGATTATGTGTGATTTTTAAGAGGCAATAAGGTAAGATGTAAGAAGAAATAAGGTAAGATAGATAAAGAAACAAATAAAACTGGACCAAATGGGTGACTTACATCCAGTTGGAAAAAACCTAAACCGGAATAGTTTACCACATTTTTTTGTGGTGGAAAACTTCACATTTCATTATTGTCAGTTCACTGAAAACCTTGGCTTTGTGGAGGAGGGTAGAGAAATTTCAAAAGCTATGAAAACTTCAATTTTTATTTACTTCACAGAGCAGGTGTATTTTTTTAAAGAAACACTTTTGTAAGACATATATATATTTCTTGGAAAATTCGAAATAGAAGCACAAGCCTTTGCTTAACCCAACCCCCTTTTTATGCTTAATCTCCTTTTGCCCACTTTAGAAGCTTTCAGAGTTTATCCCTATTAGAATGAGACTAATTGATGTTTTAAGAAGTGTTACAGCTGGTCCAACTTGAGTTGAGCATATGAGAGTTCATGTTGCTACTTGCTTCCTGAGTAATTGATGAATGAATGAAGTACATCAGTAAGCAAGCTGTGAAAACAAATCTTTGGAAGATACACCTGGAAATGGCCGTTGGTGGAAGGGGGATGAAATTTGTTTGGATTGTCTCTGACTGCACTACTCTCTTAGTAACTAATGAGCAAAAGAAAAGCCCTTTCTGTGGGCTCTGGGGTTGCTGTCCAAAACCAATCACAGCAGCATGAGGGTGTTTTTTTCCTCTGAATTTTACATGCATGGGTAAATCTATTGAAAATCAGTGGAATAACCTGTTAATTTTTCCACACATGCTTGTCGATGTTTGCATTATTGATGCCTAAGCAATTCAAATAATATTTTTCTAGCATTTGCGTTTGGTGC
Source organism: Chloroceryle amazona (assembly GCA_027560015.1). NCBI lineage: Eukaryota > Metazoa > Chordata > Aves > Coraciiformes > Cerylidae > Chloroceryle > Chloroceryle amazona. The sequence goes on along the minus strand of JANHFX010027089.1, from coordinate 43,585 downwards.
ATTTTTGACGTTGAACTCAGTAAGTCTGGTGGTATTACACACACAAATTTCTTTAACAAGTGCTTTAAGGCTGCTATCAACATATCTTCCCAGCGTGAAGAAAGATCATTACATCAGCCTTGGAAATTAAAAGTAGCTTTTGCTGTATTAGAAAATATCTTTGATCAAATCAATAACTGCATGGGTTAGTCTGAGAACAGTTTCATGGGTGATTTCCCTTTTAATAAGGGACTTGTCCTGATGTCATTCCCATTGTGTTAATCACTGGTGTTTTCACAAATTGTCCCAAATCATGACTAATTCCCTACAAATAGAGCAGACGTGGTTCTGGGGAAAGCTGTCGTTTGCCACTTGGTTTGGTAGAGATAATGGGCCAGCTGACTTAACTGATTCTGTGTGAACTTTAAAATTAGTATTTTGAGGCAGTGCCGTTTCCCTTCACATGTTCGAGTTCTCGCTGTTTTTCCCGATGACATGGAGGTGTGTTTTAGGTGTGTGTCTGTGGCTCATTTCTGTGGCTTTCATGTAGAAATGTAAGGTGTGTGGTGTTGGGTTTTGTTTGTTCCCCCCCCCCCCCCCAGTTTATTATAGCTTAGATGAGCACTCAGAAGGAACTGTAGAGATTTTAAAACCAGAAACTTTGTGTTACTTTCTCTCATCATATTCTCTTCTTTTGTGGCAATCTTTGGTGGCCTTTTTGTCTCGGTTAAAACTCAAGTAGATAAGGTGAAAAAATGTTCAGAAACAATTCTTAAAATTGATTTCTAAGTGTTTGATATGTAAGCTTAGGCTTTCTACTGGTGCTGCCTTTGTCCCTATGCTATTTATTAGTTTGAGAGGCAAAAGAGCAACTAACAAAGTAGCAAAACCAACTCTGTAAATTAATCACTCTGCAGTTCTTTTGGATTGATCATCTCCTTTAATTAGAAAAAAAACCAGAACTCTTTCTGGGCTTTGTATTGTGTGTGTGTTGAGCTATATCTGTATGTATTTGTTACTTCAGCTAAAAATTGTCTTGGCTGTCCTGTGATGCACATACCCTGGGGAAATAAATGCTTTTCACTAGTTCCTCCCACACACTTATTTTCCCCTTCCAGGGAGGCACTCTTTCTAATTCTAGAGCTGGATGCTGGTTGTGTTTTGAATCACTCATTAAGGTTTTCAATACTCTCTGAATTGTTGCTGCCATTAAATGTATGTTAGCTCTATCAAAGGCTCACTTCAGGATCCTTCTTTAACCCTCTTCCTTCTTCAAAACACCCAAACCGTACAGCTTGTGAAATTCTTGCATTTCTTTCATGGGACCTACAGGTTTTCTGGCAACTTGCCTTATAAGGTTTCTATTTTGAGTTCAAATATAGCCCCCTGGCTTCTAATTCTACAAAATTCTTTTGTGTGTGTTTCTTTTGGGATGTGTGGTATTTTTTGGTCACCCTCCACCCCAAGGACTTCCAGTTAATTAATCTGCACTTGTAAAGTAGGGTATGCACTGCAGCGCATTTCTTAGCAAGGTTATATTGTCTCCATAATATCAATTACTTGCTTTTAAGTTTGTTGGACATTTGACTATGTTGATGTTAGGTCAAGAAAATACCCTAATCAATTCTAAATGTTCTTTTCAGATTTGATGTTTCATCCTGTATTGAGCACCTGCTGGTGAGAGCTGGAAAGTCTACTTAAGGTATGTAGAACAGCTTCTTATTTCACTTCCTCAGAGTGTTTTATTCTGGGTAATATAGTTCAAGTTGAGGTGGTGGTGGTGGTTGTTTCCTCGTAAATACTGTTGGTAATCTTGATTTTTAAACAGTGGGTGTTGAAAGAGAATTTCTTGTGGGTTGTTTCCCCTTTCTCCTAGAACTGGCCTTTGTCTGACATCGATTTATGGCCCCTCATTGAGCCTGAGGGGTACAGAGGTGGGCAGACCTGTGCACTAAGTAAGTTATTGTGCATGGGATGAATTTGTCAGTTTTTCTCCCCTACTAAAACTATGTAGCTGGAAATTGAGCAGACCAGTGTGCTGGCTTTGCAGCGAAATGTTGATGACTCTTTATTTTCATATTCTGCTTTTTTTGTAGTGCGTAAAAATTTGTCTTAAGCAGAATCATCATTCTAGGGGTGCTTGGGCCCTGAATTGGTTTAGATATAAGGAGTAAAAAAGTCAGGTAACGACAGTGTTCTTTGTATTGCAGGACTCTGTTTCTGGGCTTCTATTTTTTTATTTTTTTCCTTGTGACTCCCCTTTTTCTAGGATGAATGGTCATATTTGCAACCTTCAGTTTTATTCCTCAGTATACTTGATATTTCTGCTTTGGCAGGTGACAAAATTAATCTCTGGCTACTTTCACATCTTGCTGATGCAGAGAGCCTTATTTAAAACTTTGTATATCACCTGGTTTGGGTTACATTAACGCCCCCCTTGCCTGGGCTCTAATCTCCTTGAGAACAAAGGAGATGTGGCAGCATTTCATGTGGACTAGGTCTGCCATGGGATTTCAGGCTGGTACCTTGCAGTTCAACTTCAGACTGTTGATTTTCCAGATATCTCCATATTTTCACCTTCAGGAAACAGCAGAGGGTCACTTAGAATCTCCTAGCTATCTAAATATGAAGGGGTAGATCTCTCTTATTCTTCAATAACTTTTTTTGCCTAACTTCTTACTTCATGAGGGGTTTGTGTTATTAGTTTTTCTTGGGGTTCAGTTTTCAAGTTACGGTGACTAATTGATTTCCCTTTCCTATTTCTTCTTTCCCTTTTCCTGATAGGGGATGGTGTTTGTATCATGCAATTAGTTTTTTCTAAGGAATTCCATCTATGTTCACCAGTCCAAGAAATAAGTTGAGTGGTTTAAAAAGTAGTCTTTGGGTTTGTCGCCTGAACTGGAAAAGAAACCCAAAGGTGTGCTTGGTTGGTTTGTTGGTTTTTTGTGGTGTGTTTTTTTTGTTGTGTTTTTGTTTGTTTGTTTGTTTGTTTGTGTTTTTTGTTTTGTTTTTCTTCTTTTGGTGTGTTTTTGTTTGTTTTGTTTTGTTTTCCCAATTAAGGCTAAAATCTCTTGCCTTGTGTACCATGTTAATTCTGAATTATGATTTGGATGTAAACCCAGACATTTCTAAAATACTTATTGAACATGAAAAACTAAGTGTAAGCAATCCAGAAAACAAGGTGGTGGTGTTAGGGAACAGGTCACCCCTCTTCAGTTTATCATATATAAAGGCCTTCAAATCAGACCTATGATTTCAGGGCTTTTTTATGCTTCCTTTTGTTTTGACCTCTTTAAAAGGACCAGCTATGACTGTTGTGATGTCATAGGCAAAAAGGCACACTCATGTTTTGTGAACTGAAACCATTTGTTCCTTGGAGTACATGGCCTATAAAGGGCTGAAGTGAGTCATATCCTGGTAAAACCATGACAACAAAGTATTTACTAGCTTCTTAGTACCTTTTTAGATAAGGCTTTATGGAAAACCAGCCCAGTGGAATAACATGGCAAGTAAGAAACAGCAAAGGTTCTGAAACATAAATTGGAGTAATTCTGACTTGTCAGGTTTACATTGAAGAGTCTGTATTTTTTTCTGGCTGGGGATGTGGTAGGAGGAAGAGATTAGTAGTACTTTTTGAAATGGGTATTATATATGCAAATACTGGAATGGCAGTTCCAGTGGAAATGACTGATAAATGTACTGAATCTCTTGTTTACTTGGCTGTTTTATAAACTGTTACTGTGAGTCCTTTATTCATACTTCAAAAATTTAAGCTCTTGTGTGCATCATAGTAGATTTTTCATTATCTGATCACGTGTTTTGTTCATAGAACCACTGCTTTGTTTGGTGCCAAAAATATACTTGTCTTTTCAATCCACTCTTCAAGCCCTTCTCTTACAGGATGGATTTTTCCTGTTAAGTTTGCCATGGTAGTGCTGGCTTGACCCATTCGTCTTGTGGGGCTATGAGTATCTGTATTGCAGACACAGAATTTAGGAGCAAAGGTTTTAGTTTTGGATCCTTGCACAGATATGCCATTTTTTTTTGTTTGTTTGTAACACTTCAGAATTTGCTCTCAGAGCAGATCTCTCACTGCTTTTAACAGCAGCTGGAAGTACTTGGCAGGTCTGTATTTTATCCCTCAGGTATCAAGGCATGTTCCCATGAAAGAGAAAAGCACGCCGATTGCAGAGTACTTGACTCTGGTAACACCATCCAGAAACCCTAAATGTAGAGATGGCACTTAGTGCCTTCTGCTCATAAAGGATTCTATGTCTTCTTCCTGGTGCTGATTATTTATTAGTGAATGCAAAAGACATGTGTCAGTAGGGCAGGGTTATGAGCAACAAGTCTGCTTAGCTTTATAATTCTGAGTTACTCCTCAGGCCAGACTTTCTGTACTGGGGTTCTGCAGGTAACAGTACATGCAATGGCACGGGTATGTGTTGTGTGCCTTTTCAAAAGTGTCTGGCAGCCCCTGACAGAAGGTGCTAGCACTTCTGCCCAAGAAGCAGCTTCCAAAAGATGCTTTCCAACTTTACAGTTTTATTTCAGTTGAAACTAATCTAGTATTTGATGAGCAGCCTTGTGGTATCCAGCAGAGCACTCGTTTAAAACCAGTATGGCAGGTTAATAAACCAATGTTCCTTTTTATCTCTTACAGTAAGAAACTCTTTCCTAATGAAATCTTTAAGGTTCCATGATTTCTGTATATTTTGGATGTTATACTTGTAGTGGGGTTCTAATAAGCTCAGGGCTTTTTCCCTTCCATACAAAATCTGTTTCAGAAGATTTCAGTTTGCACCTAAAGCTGTACAGAATAACCACTTTATTCTCAAGTGTCAAGATAATGAATGTATTGCTCCTTGGCAGTAACACCTATGTGGTTATAGCTCCTCCTGGCTTCCGAAAGTGGAATTTTGCTGGGCTTGCTAGCTGGTTTATTATTCTGGGCTTTTGGGGCATGGGAGAAAGATTTACTCTTCCACCAGGGTTATGCTAAATTCAGCTGCTTCCAAGCAGGCTGGGTTCAGCAAGTGCATGTGAGTTCACCAGCGGTTCCAGGGAGAACACGCTCTTCTCTCCAGCTGGGTTCTTGCTGTGAAGGGCTCTGTGCTCAGTCTGTACTAACAGGCATCAGCACAGCTTTAAAAGCGATGAACTTGAATGGGATGAGCGCAAGCCATGCCACGTGGTGCTGGATGCCTTCCTGAACTCTGTCCTGGCCTTCGCTCAGCATAGGTGGTGTTCCTCAGCCTGTCCCCACAGTAACTGGTGTCTTTCACTTAAGAGTAAGTGGGCTGGGGGAAATAAATTTCAGTGCTTGTGATCCTCTCCTTAATTGTCTCATCCCTCAGTGCAGTCTAATGAAGCCTCAGCCTGTCTGGATTATTTTGGAGTAAGTTACCGAGGTAGAATGAAGTAGAGTTTTAGTTTTCCCTCTGGAGGTGCCAAAGGTCTTCTGTAAACCAAAACAAATAATTTGTTTTGGTTGCTAGCCCTTCTGGTAAATGTGAATAGGGAAATATAAAGCAGAAAACAAAGTCTGACTGTACATAGTACTCCTTTTGTAATATGACTTGGATGGATCTGTAGTAGTACGTTCTGACTGCCAGGAACAGCCATGTAATGCTGCTGCTACCTTCCAGACTCTTTAAATCGCAGATTTCTGAACGATTTACTTGGCTAAATATCCATGAAGGTTTTCCCCCTGCCTCAGGGCATTAGCCTCTGTGCTGCAGCACTGTTTCAGCTTGGAAATGTTGAGACCTTTTCACAGAATACATTCTTCCTCTTGTCATGGGGCAGCTTATTTTTTTTTTTTCCTTATCCCAGCGCTTTAAACATGTACCCATTCAAATTGCTGCAACCATTTTGACATGTCCAAATTAGTAGGAGAAGCTATTGCATCTGAAGTCAAGTGTGCTTATACATGGGGTTTTTAGCTGTTATGGTGGTAGGCTTTTGTTTTTAGTCATTGAAGGTGGATACAACCCCCTTTATTGGTCTGAAAAGGAAAACTGTTTGACTACGGCTATTCCATTTCGTGCTGCTAGTGTGTGTATCACTTCTCAAAAGGGAATGCAGGGCTGGAATGCAGGGCTGTATTTGCAGTAAAGTTCACTGTAGCTCTGTTTCTATAAGAACACTTCACTTGTTCCCTGGTAATACCCTTTAACTTTCCAGTATGTCCAGATTTCACTTAGTGGATCACTCCACATCAGTCTTGCACCTTGAAAAATCTGTTACCTTCCTTATTGTAGAAAGAAAACTTGAAGAGTTTTCTGAAAGCACCAAAATCCAAACTGGAACAGAATCTCTTCAAGGCTTGAAAAGTTCAATAGTTACCTGTCCACTAAGTTAGGATTGCTAGGTTTCTTGTTCTCCTTTGTGATAGTGTTTGCTATTGGTGTAGTAGCTGGAGTTGTGGTTGTAGACCAGGCTGTAATGGGTGTCCTTACAAGCAAAGGAAAATTAGTGGTTACAAATGTACTGACAAATCATAAAATACTGTGGAAAAAATATTGGCTGGCTAGATAGGCAGCAGGAGCAGTGAGTGACAGCCCAGGGGTTGTTTGTGTGTGCTGTACTATGGGAAAGACCTGGAGTATTTCCTGGCAGATGTTCACAGAAAACTTCCTCTGAAGAGGAGCAGTCTCAAGTGCACTTCCTGAAATGTGTTTTAATTAGCAGTGCCTGAGATGTAGGGAATTTCACTCCTCAGGAAATTCAGGGCTTAAAAAGATTGTGCTGTGCTCAAAACCGGACCTGATGGTCTAGTTTAATCCATATCAGCATTGTGTAAAGTGGAAAGATTCCTCGCTTCCCTGATGTTTGGTACCCCTTGTTCCCAAGTCCCAACGTAATATTTATTTATTTTTCCCCCTTCTCTCAGTAGTCTCAATAGTTCTTGTTCACTTCTGATTCACTAAAACTTCCAGATTTTCTGTGGTGTTATTGTCTTGCTAGTATCTCATTTTGTACGCTCAAGGTGGGTTATTTGTACTTGGTCGTGCAGCTGGTGCAAAATCATGTAATGCAGTGTTGGAAGCCTCTGGTGTGAGTGACACCTCTCCTTCTCAAGTGTTGACAAGCCACATTCCCAGTTCTATGTAAACATCCAGTATAAATCCTTTCGAATTGGCCTGGCTCCCCTTTATGTCTAGATGCTTGTAGGTAACTTGGTGTGCTTATCGTCTCATTTCTTTAGGACCTTGACTTGCATAAGACGTCTTAAAGCATTGTAATTCTTCAGAAGCCAATTTGTTTTGAAACTATCAAGTTTTGGAAAGAATGCTGTGTTTTCATGTGCTTGAGTTTCATTAAATCCATTTACAGTAGTGGGAATTGGCAGAAATAGGGGTTTATATATGATTTTGTGTGTACTGTCCATGCATGCTGCTATCTCGGGTATAGAGTAAATACCAGAAGTGATGTGACTTTTTTTCTATCCCGTGGCAAATAGTAAAGCAGGGAACTTGAATTCTCATGGCAAGATTCTGGGCAAATGCAGCTTGGGCAGTGCTTCCTTGTGAAGGAGGAGGAAGACATGAGAAAGCAGTAAGGGGCTATAATTGTACCCATAAATGAATGTGGTGAATGAAATATAATGCTCTGTACCAAGAGGGAGTCTTGATTGCCTAGCACAAGTTACTAATAGCTGTTCCAGGTATCACTGAAATACTGCCCGTGAACAGCCCGTGGAAGGTCTGCTGTAACACAGTCCCCTCCCAGCTGTACTGTGGAAGGTGCAATCTTCCAAATGCTAACCAAGTTCCCATTAGAAAAAGCCATTTCCTCTCGGTGATGCCTGATGATGGGACAAGGGGCAACGGGTGGAAGTTCCATGTAAACCTCAGGAGGAACTTCTTCATGGTGAGGGTGACGGACACTGGACCAGGCTGCCCGGGGGATTGTGGAGTCTCCCTCTCTGGAGATATTCAAACCCTGCCTGCACATGTTCCTGTGTGACCTGATCTAGGTGATCCTGCTCTGGCAGGGGGGTTGGACTGGATGATCTTTTGAGGTCCCTTCAGGCTCCTGACATTCTGTGATTCTACCTCTGTGCTAAATCCTAAACAGATGTAACCCTTCATGATTGTTAAACAATGACCTCTCCATCTTTTGAGGGGAGACTCTTTTGGTTGATTTTGCCTGCTTTCTTCGGGATATCTTGTTGTAGGTAGTCAGTGAAGAATAGGACCATCTGGTGGTGGTGGTGAAACCCGGGCTTCAGTTCTGAAGTTCCCTGTTCATAAGATTTGAAGAGAAGCCAAAGCTACCTGGAAGATTTGCATGGGGTGTGTGTAAAACACATGGATAGGGTCTGAGACTTTCACACACTTTACCCTTCTACTTCTTGAAGGAATAGGATAGGATTTAGAGCTGTATACTAAATGCAGAGTTCTAGTGACACATAAATTATTGAATTGTGATACTAGTACAAGCAATTGATATTTTTGATGTGCTTTTGGTAACAAACATTTAAATTTGAAGACCTGACATAAGTGCAGCTTTCTCCCTGGAAAAGAGAAGGATTGACATAAGGCAAACTAAGTTACATCACTTAATATAATGCTGCTCTCTGTATCCATAGTGATGACAGCAGAAAAACCTGCATGGAATGCTACTGCTATCGCTGCAATCACTGTGTACAGGCAGCGTGAGTAATACAGGTCAGAAGATGCTGGTTTAGCTTTTCCAACTAAAACTCCCACTTGAAGGCATCATCGTACAAAGAAAATTTGTGATGGCCATATGCAGGGGAGCGTCACAGATTTAAAAATAAGCTGAAATGCACAAACACCAAGTTAATTATTTTAGCATCTAATGCTTTTCTGATGGAAGTTGTGTATCCCCTAATTCTTCGTGGGTGAAGTGTGGAAGTACTAAGGTGGGTTGGGAGGGTTGCATTCAATCAGATGGCTCCTCTGTTTTTAAGTACAAAATTATATAATCCCTTCTTCATTCAGATTCCTCTCCTGGTTTATGTTTTTAAGTGAAATTTTTAATCCCTAAATTTCCATCTGAACTGTAAAATACATTTCTCAGGAAAAACAATTTCTGTGACATTTGGGTGAGCTGGGTGCTGCTTACATGACATTTGTTACTTTAGAATGAGATTTTTTTTCCCCCCTCCCCCTTTTTATTCAAAATAATTTTTCAAGATAAATCAGCAGGAACCTGTGAACACTTGAAAAGAAAAGGCCCAAAGCTTGGCCTCAGGTCTAGAATTTTTGCTCTCATAAAAGTAATACTGAGTCATAGAAACTGAACAAAAGACTTGTTGCTTTTGGGGACAGTAGAACTATTATTTTTCTCAGTCCTCTTAAGCAGCAGCAAATGTATAATTCCTGCAAATTGTCACTTCCAGTTAATTTTAAAACTCTGGGGCATCCATACTTTCTGTATAGATGGTCTGATGACCAGGTTTCATTCAGTCTGTCCAGGAAAGTCTGGTAACTTTGCATTTTCTTATTTTTTACTGTTCTCTTGTATCGTTAAAATTGCCTAAACTGTGTTTTGAAGCAAGGATGTGTCTTGATTTGTCCGGCATATCTCAAAATTTCTGAGGAATGCAGAAATCTGAAGGAGTGAAGGAGTCAGGGATGTGCTCAGCCCAAGGACAAGAAAGCCCCATCAAGCTTACTTTATTCCCTGTGGCACCAAGAGAAATACGCGGGGAAAAAAAACAGGGTTTGTGTTTTTGGATTATGCAAATAATGGCACATAAGTCATTGGCAGCTTAAATTGGGTGGTTGTTCCTAGACTTCTGTTAAAAGGGGTATGTTAAATAAAACAGTGTTGAAATATTTCTAGTCTACAATTGCTGAGGCTGTTGGTAGTGCCCATCAGTATTTCCTTCACTTTGTAGTTTATAAGACATACACTTTGTACATAACTTCTGTTATATTTGTAACTCCTACACTGACTGTAGATTAAATATTGATTTGTGCATTGCTGCTTTTGAAGCTTCAAGACACTTGTGAGTTGTGGTTAATTGATCCCTTAACTCCATGCTTTTAACACGTGGTGGTTCTGAACGCGAGGCATCTGAATTGCAGCTTCCAGGATGTTTGACACACGCAGCTCACATATTTAACCAATTTCACAAACCTGAGACTAGCTACTTTTGCTGTGCAAGTTTCTATTTGAAATCATGGAATCATAGAATGGTTAAGAGTCAAACCCCCCTGCCAGGGCAGGCCACATAGGAACAGAACCAAGGAGGGTCTTGGAAGCCTCCAGAGAAGGAGACTCCACAACCAACCTGGGAGGCCTGTTCCAGGCTCTGTCACTCTCACAGTGAAGAAGTTTTTTCTCGTGTTGAGGTGGAACTTCCTGGGTTCCAGCTTGTTACCATTACCTCTTGTCCTATCACAGGGTACTGCTGACTGGCTGCTTCTACCTGACACCCACCCTTCAGATAGTTGTAAACATTAGTTAGATCCCCTCCCAGTCTTTTCCTTGCCAGGCTAAACAGTCCCAGTTCTCAGCCTTTCCTCATAAGAGAGATGTTTGGTCCTATAATCATCTTTGTAGCTTCTGTTGGACTCTCTCTAGTATTTCTCTGTCTCTCTTGAACTGGGAACCCAGAAGTGGACACAGCACTCCAGATGTGGCCTCACTGGGGCAGCGTAGAGAGGGAGGAGAACCTCCCTCAGCCTGGTGGACATACTCTTCTTTATTCAGTCTAGGATACCGTTAGCCTTCTTGGCCACAGGGGCACATTGCTTGTATCTATAAAGGGAAGATAAGGATAGAACAAAATTAGAAATAGGTTACTGCTAACAAAGTTTCTAATGTGTAAGTAATGTTATTTTACATGTATAATATTTAGAAACTCCAGATTCTTAGCATTCACAATGTCCATTACATGATATTCAGTTTCACAAAACCCCAAATGTCAGAGTCCAATTTTCTGGAGCTTTCAGTCACAAACAACAGTATTTAGCCAGTAATCAGGGCTGTAATCCAGTCTGTGAATGTTCCTAGCAGAGGTTTCTGCTAGTTTATTCTCACAATTTATACATGTGGATTAAATAAATTTCATCATCTGTCGTGGTTTTATTGAATGAGATGATTTTGTCCCTAAAAATAGATTTTTTTTGTGGCTGTTGTATGAGGCCATATGAGTTATTTTTATTTTATGCTGCTGAAAAGCATTTGGATGCATTTTATTTGTTCTTAATCAAGGTTACAGATGATTGTCTTTCATTTGAATGACGTACTTATCTTTAAAGGGTGTTGGGGTGGAGGTCCACCAGGTCTGTAGTTTTGGTCAAAATGTAAAATTTAAAAGCCCACTAGTAACTGTTTTGTAGAGAGTAGGCATAGAGTTCAGCTCTTGAAAAGAACTGTTTACTACCTGGAAGTCTTGTCTCTGATGGTGATGAACTGATATAAGTATGCAGTGAGATTGTCTTAAATCTTCAGCAGGTAGAGTTGGGGTTCCTTGTGTTCTTGCTTTCAAGGTGTCATGGAAAAAGCTGATGTTAGGAGGGAGATCTGTGTTGGCCTTAGGACAACAGATGTAGTAGGGCTGGCTGCATCAACCAGCAGTTTATAAGGAGAAAAGGTGTCCATTAATGGTCTGCACAGAAGGGAGCACAGGTCACTGGAACCATTTTGTGATGAAACTACTATATTGACTTACCCCAGCTGCAAAGGCAACATTTTTCACTTTGAATGGCTGCAGTTTTAGGGTTTGGGATGGAAGTGGAGAAGGCACTGAGAAGTCCTCCAGAGACTAAATCTTGGAAGCCTAAAGTCCTTAGTTTCTCTGTTTGACTGGTATTTTTGAACTTTGGGGAAAGAGATGGAGGAGCTGGAACTTCATATTCTGTTACTATTAACTTCTTAAAGTTAAACAAGATAGTATTTTTCTTCATAGTAGTACTTTTCTTCAGAGTTTTCAGAAATAGATGTTCTGAATGTAGGACAGGTCAGAAAGGTAAAACTTAAATGTTGCATTTATGTGAGTGCTTTGGAAGGAGGCTCAGGATGAGCCATGACAAGTCCCTGTTATCTGCCCAGCCTCAAAACTGCACTTCATTATTTTTTTTGGAACAATTGTCTAATTTGTAGACTTGAATTTTTAGAGCTGTATATAATTGCCAAAGCTGTTGACATTGTCTAATGTCTACAGACAGATGTGAAGATGTCTTCATTAGAAAAGTCAGTGTGGGGAAAAAACCTGAAATCTTTCTTTTTCTGTATTGCTCATGACCTACATGAGTTTTAGCTAGTGTACTGTAGTCGTGCATGGCTGGGATAAGCCTTTTTGTGTATGTTCTCTGTCAGAGGCAGTTTGGACTCTTCCCTGCACAGAAACTCCCTTGGACAGGATGAAACCATTACAAGTCACCACCCATGACATCACACCTGCTGTCGATGGTCATGTTCTTAATGACAGTATTACCTGCCTTTACCTTGTTCAGTGTTCTGACCCCTAAGACAGTGTTGAGGATGTGAGTGTCTGGTAAATAATGCTTTATTCATCTATTCAGAAAGGTTTCTTGATTTTTTTTTTTTTTTTTTAATTTGGCATTTCAAAACAATTTATTTCAGCACTTCAGTATTTTAAGATGATAACGTTGTGTTGGAAGTGCATAAGGCAGTCTTGTGATCTTGGATGTCCTGTTAAGCACTGTGTTGTGCCATTCATTTCCATCTTAGACTTGCTTTTTAAATTTGGAAACTTTCTGGCATTGTTTCTAGTTTCCCTTCGCACTGAAAAAAGTGATCTTTGCAGTTGCTGAGGTAAGAATAAGTCTGAAAACATAAAAACATCCAGTAAGATGATGGAACTGATATAACTAGATGGCATAGCAGGAGGAATTAATCTTTTTCTAGAGTTCCAGTTTTGGAAGAACTCTCATCAGGGGAAAGAGTGAGGACTCTCTACTTGAAGAGCAGTACTGGGTAGAGCTTTCCAGCCAATTCTCCAGCTGTGGAGAATTTGTCATAGGGTGCTTGTGTGTGTTGTGGGTTTTTTTGTGTGTCTGTGTTTTTTTAATAGCATGTAGATTCATCATGGAGACACATAGTTGCACTACAGGAAAAAAAATGTAGTATGAGGTGAATCCACTCTAAAAGCTGATGCACTTGCACAGTGTAAGCTTGCAGCCAAGAAAGCCAGTGGTATTCTGGGCTGCATCAAAAGCAGCGTGGACAGCAGGTTGAGGGAGGTGATTGTTCCCTTCTTCTCTGCTCTTATGAGACCCCCCCCGGAATGATGTGTCCAGCTCTGGGGTCCACAGTGCAGGAAAGACAGGGACCTGCTGAAGCAGGTCCAGAGGAGGCCACAGAGATGGTCAGAGGGCTGAAACCCCTTTGCTGTGAGGAGAGGCTGAGAGAGTAGGGGCTATTCAGCCTTTTGTGACCTTTCAATACCTAGGTGTATGAGAGAGGTGGAGAGAGACGTTTTACTAAGGCCAGTAGTGATAGCACAAGGGGCAATGGTTTAAACTCCATGTAGCATTAGTTTGGATCTAAAGGAGGAGGTGTTTTATCATGAGGATGGTGAGACACTGCAACAAGTCACACAGAGAAGTTGTGGGTGCTGGAATTGGTCAGGCTAGGGCTTTGAGCACCTTGATCCAGTGAAAGATGTCCCTGCCCACAGCAGAGGGGTTAGCTGTAGGTGATCTTTAAAGACCCCTTCCAACATAAACCATTTTCTGGTCCCAGCCTTGCTGGGTTACTGGGGAATCCCTTAGATCACTGACAGGCCTAATCCAGCCAGATCTGTTAACAGTGATAAGAAAAGTTACTGCTCTGCTTTTCTGGAGGTCAGAGTTGCCCAGTTCACCACAAATTCTTCTAGAGGAGTTCTATGGGGTTTTTTGTTTGTTTGGTTGGTTTTTTTCCCCCCTCTTCACTGTAGAAATAGTGACACACTCCATAGGTTTTCTTCTGGCCTTATGATGTTGGTCACTGCTCTGTGAATTAGGAATCAGGAGATAGATGGATTTACTTAAATTGCGTTGGTGTGGCAGCAGGGTTAACCTCTCTCTCCTTTACGGTGAAAATAATTCTTTCTGCTGCTTCTGGTTTGCTCTGAGCTGGCAGTTTCCTGTTAGGAAGACTTTGTGCATTTCTTATGTGGGGCTGAAGCAGAGAAATACAAAGTAGAAATTATTTCACCCCCAATTCCGTGACATGTTGTTAGCATATGCAGCCTGAAATCCCTTTGTACTGTCGCAAATGCTTAGTTTGCAGACTGATGAAATCTATATTAACTGTACCAGAGCTGACACTGAAATAAATACACACTACAGTTCTTTAATTTGATCTCTGTGTGCATATCAGCAAAGATGGATGTGTTCAGAAGTTCTTAAATATTGGCATCCCTGGGCAGTAGCTGGTTGATTTTTGTGCCAGAATTACTTTAACATTTTCAAGGAAATTGAAGTTAACGTCCCCTCTGAACCTGATTAGATCTTGAACAGCTTGCACTGAAAATGTGTCTCTTTGTAATAATTATTGGAAAATTGAGTAAGATTTTTAATTTAGACCTTAAGTTATTATCTTTCTCATTTATGCTTCAAGCTTAACTATTTTTTTTTTGAGGGTGAGTTTTAGGATACCTTCATCAGCAGTTCAGAGAGGGGAAGTTGGGGAGGCTGATGAACCCGATGTCATTTCAATATTTGGATGAATGTAAACTTTTTAATAAGAATACCATCTGTATCCTGCACATTAGGGGAGACACTCTGTAGCAATGCATTCTAACGAATGAAGTGTGCTGGGGGAATACCTGACACTTCATATGGGATAAATTGAAAACTAGACCATAGGGTTAATAAAAAATGATTTTATGATTCCTTATGTTACTGAGGTTGACAGTGCATGTCAGTTCAGTTCCAGATAATCTAGCATGACCAGGTTTCTTTGTTCTTATTCTTGTGGGGTTTGGTGGCATCTGACTTTGCCCAAGTTGAAGCAGGAGCAGAGAAAGCTGGATAGCTTGCGCTTTTTTTTTCCCCTTTTGGTCTTTTCTGCTTTCATGTCCAATGAATGATCAGAAAAGGAAAAGCTTTTTTGAGAATAGTCCTCAACTAATTTATCTGGGTTTGAAATAACAAAAGAGGTGAGCTGGCGTTGGTTGCTCAGGTTTGCAGAATGAGTAAGAGACAAAATCAGTGAAGAATTAAAGCTTAGCAGGGGGGTTTTTTTTCTCAGTGTAGGCTTTATTATTGTTGCTGTGATTTCCTACAGATTACGTTGTTGTACAAAAGATTGAGGTTTTACTGCCTCCCAGCACTCATTGCTGAGGCAAAAGCACAGATTTCTTTTGCGTGCTGCTTTGTGGTCTTGAATTCTTATCTTTGTGCAGAAAATATTTGTTCACAGAGTCCAACCTACACAGGGCTGTACAAATGTGCTTATGTAATTAGGATCTTTGTGGCCTGTTTCTGTTTGTTCTTAAAGGATTACATTGTGATTTTCTGCCAATGCACATTACAGCTGACTTGACTTGCTGATAAGCAGTCACTATACATGAGCAGCGTATGTATTCACCATTAGTATTCCATTTTATATATCAACAAAACAAGTTCAAGTAAGGTGTAATTGTAGAAGTGTATACATTATATGGTCCCTTTGCATAAATGGAAAAAGCTGTTACTGAAATATTTGACTATGTACTTAAGTGAAACCACAATTTCTTAACATCAACAGCAATAATAAATTTCAGACTATTTTTTTAATAGTAGCTGCATTTTGTATTGGAAAAATACTTTTTTTCCCCCTACTTAAATACTTAACCAATATAAGGTAAATCAGAGTTACTGAGGGGCTTAGTGATCTTCAGCTAAGGAAGTAACAAGGATGTTTTGTGAACAACGCTTGTCAGGATTCTTTTCCCTGCTGCTGCCGCCCTTAAAATTGGCTTGTTAGTTATTTGCAAGGAAAATTGGTTTGACAGCCCTGAAGGCAGAAGTGTTCGCTTTGCAGTACAAATAGTGCTGACATGCCATGGCCTGGGCACTGGGATGACAAGAGCTGCTTCCTGGAGAACCAGCTTCAGTCTCGCCCCAGGACTGTTTGGGTATCTCCAGCTCTGTGGCTGCCAGACAGGGCTGACGAGTAGAGGTGTCTCCTGTAACACGTGCTAACTTTTAGCTTCAAACCATTGTGTGGAGCTCTGAATAGTCTTATACGTCAGCTTTCTGTCATTGTCTTCCTGTATTTCTGTGGATAATCTAATTCATTTAAATAGGACCTTGATAAATTTCGAGTAGGGTCATAATCTGCTTGTTAGCCCGAGACAGCAGGGACTTAGAACAGAGCACCAGTCCGACCTGTGCATTTATCCAACCTGGGTTTGGCCAGGAACCTACACAGGAGATGTAAAGTGTATATAAATTGTGTGTTGTCTTTGCTGTTCTTTCTTCCTAACCTCTCTGGATTTTGTCAGTGTTGTATTTTTTTGAGATTTGACTTGAAAAAATGGCAGTTGTGGCTTGTGTAGGAGCCACAACCTGGGTTAGCTGCTGGGGGAGGTATTTGCAATGTTAAAATCCACAACTCTTAGAGATGGTATCAAGTCTACAGACTATAGAGTTTATAGCATATCTAATGTTTATCTGCCACTAAACATGTAATGAACCTTAAATCTTTCTGCAAGTATTTTGGTGGTCTTAATCTGTTTCATGCCAGAGGCAGCAAAAAATAAGGCTTTCAATTGTGTCACATTAGGTTTTTACCGTGCATAAAATTGATTAAATAGAGCAGCAGATTAAGGCAAAAAATACTATCTTAAACTGCAATTCGGGACTGATAGAATCTAAATGATACCAAACTGACATTTTTCAGTGGGCTTGTGGGTATGACAGTCCATTACTCATATACGCCAGACTTCGTGCTCCTGTATTAGAAACAGGCTGTGTGATTTGCTCACTTTGCTGTTATGTGTAATGGCCACGTTTGGAAGGCACAGCAAACAGACTATGGGAGTTGCACGCGTGTTGTGTTCTGTCAAGCCAACTGGGTCTCTTGTTTGATCATGTTCTTGCAGAGAACAGACGTGTTGGGGGTTTTCCTTTTACAGGAACGACACTGTCTTTTGAGAGTCGCTCTCTGATGGCTACATGACAGAACCAATTAGGAGAAGAAAGCCTGTCTCATGTTGTGTACTGAAATTTTTCTGTCTGCAGTCTTGTTCCCCCTTTTTTCCTTCATAATCTAGTTTTTGTCAGTCATTTCTTTTGGTTTCTTTGTCCTAGTGTGTGTGTTTTGTTTCTTTTGCAAGGTTTTTTTGCTTGTTTGTTTTTTTGCTTGTTTGTTTTTTTGTTTTGCATTTTTTTTTTCCTGCCTGTGGTTCCTTCCTACCTCACTTATCTTTTTTGCTGTTTTAATTCATTCTCTGTCTCCTTTTCAGTCTGGAAAAAAAATGAATAAAATGGGACAGAGAAGCAGAGGAGGAGCTAGGGAGAAGATTTTTCTTTATTTCTGCTGGTACATCTGCCTTGGGGGGGGTGAGGGAACTGACCTGACACAAATACTGCTATCCTAAAACACAGCAAGAAAAATTATGTCAATTTAGATGAATACATAGTATATAGCTTTACAATGACCCTCTTACCCGTTCCTGATTTGTTCTCTTTATTCCTATTGCCCCTGAATTTCTGTTTAAGACCCTGAGGTTGACTCTTTGTCGTCTTGGTGTAAAAATAATTATGTATGCTTGTGTAATGATAGAAAAAATGTTTGTTTTTTTCTTATCCTTGCTAATTCTCATTGTCTCGTGTCTGCTTTGTTCTTTGGCAAATCATTTACTCAATCTAGATGGCTCTTGAAACAATATTCCTTTGTGACCTAGGTTTTGGACAGCTTTTTTTTTTTTTTGACTTCAAAAAAAACCCACCGCAACAACCCCAGCATGTTGTGCTTCCAAACAGTACAGTAGTTGGAAGCTCTTAATCTGTGTCTCTACTAAGAAGACATGTAAGGCTTGCTGAAACAAGATTACATTAAATGTGTTATCCCTCTGCCTGCGGTGGTAAATTTATTGGAAGTTTGTCTGGCTCAGTGAGCATGCTGCCCTCAGTTCACTTGCTGCTTGCATCACTAAGATCCGAGGCTGTCATGTCTCACTGGAGGACCAATTTCAGACTCTCAGGAGCTCTGGCTGCAAATGCCCTGAGCCGCATGTTTGTGGAAATGCGAATTTGCTGCAAAGGGATGTTGGGCTTCATTTTGAGAACAAGCTCTACAATTTTTCTCCATGTGTAGTATCACTGTTAGACCAAAAACCCAACAATATTCTTGTTAAAAATAGATTTCATCGTGTTTATTGGGCCAGAGTTCTGTGCAGAACAAACCCTCTGCAGCTGCTGTCATGCTTGCTTTGAATGCCTTGCAGTAATCCCATTGACATCAATAAAATGTGTTAATTTTTTTTAGGCACTAAGTTAAGTCTTTTCAGACTTTTAGTGAAGTACAATGTCTGTGCAAAGTTGCTAATAGTCTGTTAAACTTTTGACAAACTACTTTGTGTGTGTTCTTACTACAAGGCTGTCTAGAAATTTTTTTCTACTCTCCCTCCTGACTGCATTGATTATCTTCAACCTTCTTTCACTTCTCTTGAATGTTTTGTAACTGCGAATGAAGAAAACCCAACAAAACAAAAACAAACAAACAAAAAAAATCCCCAAACAAACAAAAACCCAATGAAACTTAAAACTTTAATTCTAGCTTCTGACAAACTGCTCTAACAATGCATCCGTGTGTGGGCCATAACCATGGAAACAGCATAATTTTACAGGGGTGGAACATGAAGGGAAATGACTCTTGCAGCTTTCGAAGGATTTTTCTATCTTCACAAACAAAAAAAAATAATTCAACAAAAATCCCCGAAGACCCCCCCCCCCCCGACTTGCAAAATACTGCTCTGGTAT
>JANHFX010027089.1:13968-24601 GCA_027560015.1 Chloroceryle amazona | reverse complement strand
CCCTGGAAGGGGGTGCACAAGCCCCAGGAGGGGCCTTGATCTGTGCTCCAAGCCACAGTGCTGACTCTGCCTATGGGGTGTTCTCACTGCCAGCAGCAGCCACTGCCTGTGCCAACAGCTGCTGATTTCAGATAGTGCAGGGAGCTGGAAGAACTGAGTTTAAAAGTAAAAGCACTGGACAGTTAGTTCTGTTCTCGGTCAAACAAGGACATAAGTTTAAGTGCCATATTTTCAGTACCCTTCCTAATGATACACCATGTTTTACTGCCTTTTATTTGATCAGCTACTACACTCTGAGCTCATGATTTCAGAGAAGAGTGACTCAGCCTTCCTCCTGCTGTTGAAACTGGAGAAAGTGCAAGTATTAAGTGGTTAAGGACGGTATTGCTCACAATATTTTTCTCCTAGATGCATCACATCCCTATGTTGAAGTGTATCTGCTTATAGAAACTTGCTTCATTTTGTGAGATCCTTTTGGTTTGTTTTTTTTTTTTTTCTCCTATTGGCATGGGTTTTGCCTGCCCATAGAAGCTTCATACCACCTGTAGACTTGAAGAGTTCATGTACCCATTTTTTTTTTGATGCTGAGTAAAACCAAATCTTCAGGACCCTACTCCAGTCTCTTCTCTATCCGTACCTCTCTTTCCCAGAGGTAAGAGGCAAGAGGCCTATATACTACTTGTGTAGGTATTGAGAATAAATGAGTTACCTGAGTTGCTCAGTGCCTGTTCTGTAGCTCAGTGTGTATGGGATTGATCCCACCTACCCTGAGTAATGATTTAGTTATTTTTTTTCTTCCTCTTTTTATCCTCCTTGAATGTATCTTCGACCAGAACTTTTTCCTTTACTATCTTACTGTTCAGTATGCCTGATCTGAAATTAGGCTGCTGGTGGCTGGACAGGTAACTTTGTGGATGTGCTCAGTAATATGGTGTAAGTGAATTTGAAGTTTCTAGGTGTGTGGATGCATGCGTGGGTATGTGTCTCATCACACCCAGGTGATCAGAGCGAGCTGGGGAGACAGGGTAAACCCAAGGGTAAGAGGTATCATTGGAGTTCTCAGTGTGACTCTGCAGCTAACAGAGAAACACATAAAGGTAATAAACATTTCACTTACTGTTGTGGTGTCTGGATGCACAAAAAAATTGGCATTATTGCTTTTATCTTTGGAATCATGACAGTGTTTATATGAACTAACTCCCCATTTGCTCAGGGCAGAGTTCAGCCGAGATGAAGGAAAATATACGTGGATTGCACTCAGCATCAGAAACAGCATTTGGGTTTCTTCCATTTCAAAAACTAGTATTTAAGAACCAAAAGCAGAGTGATTTAAGAAAAATTTCTCTCAGAGGGGAAGTAGTGATTAGAAATTGTTGAAAGATTGATTTTTTTTTTTAAAAAAAAAATTATTTTTTTAGATCCCATAAGGAGACTACTGCTTTTGTTTTTAAGTCACAGTGGGTGGGAAGCAGAAGGCAAGTATCACCAGAAGACTGGGGGCAGGGAGGAACGTGCAGCAGTTAATTAGCTACTGGTTTGTCAATTTGTTGTCAGTTATGGAAGCAAATACGAGCTGAGCATGTTCCTGAGGTACAGGGCAAGTTAGCTGACACTGACACTTGTACTGCTGTAATAACATTATGTTCATGCATGTTTGAAGCTATTTGAGGTATGTCAGATATGGCGGTGATCGCACTGTCCCTACTGCTTACCAACCAAACGTGTAATATGAAAAACCCCTGCTCTGTGCAGTACCTCAGTCAGTTCTCTAGTTTTCCTTGTCTTAATTTTGTGTTGCTTTTGTGTTTCAGAGGCAGCATTGTGCATTAAAACTACTAAGTGGTTAAAAATACACACTGTAGGCTGTGCACGTTTCCCAGGATGGGTCTCCTGGCAGTTCATTCTTGGCTGCTTGCTAGTTAACCTTTTCAACAGGCAAAGATGAAAACATTAAATCATTACTGCTGATATTTGCAGTCGAAGCAAAGATTTAAACAAAGATAATAAAGGACTGCAGTGCAATGTGGATCCCCTATGAAGTAGGGTTACAACCAATGCTGTGTGGTTTTTGTACTCTCTATTTCTTCTGATTGGACCAAAGCACACAAAAAAGTAAATACTGGCGAGTGTTGTGGATGGAGGTGTCTGTCCCACAGCTGTCCCACTCTGTTCCATCTCTCCCCAGGTTTGCAATTAACTCTGAGTATTTGGCTGCTGCTGTGCCTAAGGCAGATGAAATAAATATGTCGATGGGGGAAAAAATTCTAAGCAAGCAAGCGATATTTTTAGTGCTGTATGTGATTGACGTATGAATAGTGGGTCAGGTACTGGTGTTTGCAAATCAGGGAAGCTGCTAAAACCAAAAATAGTTTGAGCATTTAAAGACTTCTAAGGATGATCAAAGGTTTAGAAAAATTGGTGTTTATAGTGAGCCCCTTCTGCCTCTCCTTCTACACAGCTAATACAAGAAAAAATTTTATTGAGTTGTTTTTTAAAATTGCCTTAATGGGAAATGATACAACAAAGGGCTGTTAATGTTCAGCTCTGCAAATTACGAATTAGAAGTAGGTCAGATTTAGGTCAGAAATAAGGGATGCACTTCTAATAATGAAGGAAAAAATAAACACATACATAGCAATCTAATTGGTCGTTTATGCAATTTTTAATCATATTGTAAAACTTAACAGCTTTCCCTTGGTGGGTGAGCTGTCAGAAGGGATTTATGGTATTTCCAAGGTCTTTGCTTGATACGATGATCATGGATAAATCCTTGTGTTTCTCAACAAATGTAATTTTAGAAAGCAGGTTTTTTTGAAAGGTGACTTGTGTTTTCTGCTTACTTATTTGCTTCTTAAAATAAGGAAAATATTTACACACAGACAGTGAGATCTCAACTTCATTAAAGATTAGAGGAACATCCAGCTGCCTTTTTAGCCTGCTAAAGAATAATGGGAACAGAGACTTCGAGGCTGTTGAATCCAGCCTATAAGACAACATCCTTCAGCATCAGTCGCACAAAAGCTAAAAGCTGAACACGCATGTCTACTCCTAAATCATTTTGGTACTGGTGGATAATGAGGAAAACTGCATCTGATATTGAGTCTGTCATACTCCACGTTCAGTTGGAAGGATTGTTGTCGAACGACATGCGCTACTCGGCTTCCTGGAGACTGTGGTCTGTGGCTCCTCATGTGCTGTGAGCCTTTACTCTTCACTGGTATGAGAGGTTGGTTCATGAACTGAATATTTGAATTCATTTCAAGGGAATACTGTTAGGTTAGAGTCTGTCTGTTCCTGCTACGGGAGAACAGGATTCAATGTCTTGTGGTTTGCTGCCTACCACAGCTCTGGAAGGAGATCAGTGCTGCAGATGGGGTGAGACTCTGAGCCTCTGTAGTTGTCCATGGAGCCATATTCTCATTTAACCTTGAGGTAGGAAAATAACACAAAATATTCCCGTTTCAATGATTAGATGTTACTTTTGGAAAGGAGATTTAAAGTTGCGGCTCCATTTCCAAGAAAACATTTTGAGGAAACTCTGCAATGCAAAAACGCATAGTTTCGTAAAAACAAATAAGGGCTTAAAGATATCAGGTACTCAAGGCATCCATGAATCAAAGAAAAAATCTATTTGTCATGGGATCTATAAAGCTTGAGGACTGTTCTGCCCCAAACCATCCCAGTAGGGACAGAAGCAATAGTATTCACTCTTTAAAATACAGTCTTTTTTTTTTTTTTGTTCCTTGGTGAATTCATATAGATAATTGGTTTACTGTGCAAGTTTTCTTTGGCTGAGGAACTCTTTCATTTTGTAACATCTTTGATGTCATTTCACCTTCTTTCCTGTTCTGTTGTTGTCACCTATGTGTGATATTACAGAAACCTTGGTTGGAAAGGATGTCTTGAGATGATCTGCTCTATCCTCCCAATATCTATTTGGGAGGATAATTTTTCCTTGAGAACTGATAAACTTTTACATAAAAGTTTGCAAAGAATATGATCCAAAAATTATTTTTCTTTATATCTGTTCAAACTGACAGTTTACTCCCCAACTAGTATCATGGCAAGACATGCAAGAGTATAAATGCGTAACATGCCTGAACCCTTGGAAGTGGCAGTAGAAGTGTAAGAAATCTGATTAATTTTTACTTCACTTTGAAGAACTACTCTGGAACAGATAGGATGCATGATATTAGGAATAAGATCCTAGATTGTGTTTTTTCTCTTCACATCTCAGCACTGAATGACTTTCTCATATATGTCTATATATAGATGTCTGAATGCTATAATGTGCCTCAAAAATGGGAAGGTTTTGCTCAGCAAAGTTTATAAATGCCATCTGAAATACCCAGTAGCTGCCTAAATGCATAGTCTCGGTTTACTTCTCAGTGAATTAAGTTGTTTAAATGTTGCCAGAATCCACTATTCTTGTTACAGTGTTAGATATTAAATGAAAACTTGTATTTGGAGAATAAAGCTAAGAGGTTTCAAGTCAGAAAAGATGAGAGTGAGCTGGGGAGACAAGGTAAACCCAAGGGTAAGAGGTATCATTGGAGTTCTTGATGTGGCTCTGCAGCTAACAGAGAAACACATGAAGGTAATAAACATTTCACTTATTGTTGTGGTGTCTGGATACACAAAAAAATTGGCATTCTGACTTTCACCTTTGGAATCATGACAGCATTTGCTTAATTGATGCTATTTTGAGTCGGTATTTCGTTAGTGGCTGGTGTTTGCCAGAGTGACGATGCATTAGCCTATGGAGGACCTTGTGCTTAATGCAAATCTGAAAAACATGATAAAAGTAACTTGCTACAAGTAAATCGCATTTATGCAATTTTGAGTAGACTGACCTTCAGGCTTCAATTTCTTTTGTCTTATTTTTAAATCTAGCATGTGTCAATCACAGAAAAAAAGTCTCTCTGACACAAAATTGCATTCAAAGAACCTGTATTTGCAGGAAGCTGTTCAGTAGACTTGTCTAAGAGGTGTCGCATCTCTTCAGTTAATGTGCTTACGAATCAATTAGCAGTGGAAAATGGAAATAAGAAATCAGTGTTTGACTTGAATATAGTAACAGTGCTGATCTCGTAGTTACCTCCTTTGGGTTGGTCCCAGTGCAGCAGTGGGGTCTATGTCAATGCTGGTGCCTGTGTGGGGAGAGGTCTCGGTGGAAACAACAGCTCAGGGGTTAGGGACAAACATTAGTACATGCTCAGGTTTTTCTTGAGTTAAAAATATGTGTGTCTTTGCAGAGCTTTCCCTGGAGGTGTTTGAAATTGCATGGCTAAATTCCTGGAATGGAAATGAATGTCTTCTGGCTATCTGTGTGTATATGATAAGGTATTTTTCTGGTGATTGTGTTTACTGTTATTTTCTTGAAATCTGTTGTGTAGGCACCCTGAACCAAGTCATCTGCTTCAAGAGTAATAAATGCTGTGATAAAATGCATCCAATACATCAAAAATTAGAAGAAAATTTTACATGCAGCTCATCATTTTTTATAGTAACTTAAATTTTTCAATATTCTTTAATTATGAATTCAATTTAGGGATCGGTTTCTATCAGTGTAGAAAAAGTAATAAAAATAACACATTTTCTACTCGGCAATTTTGGGTTTACTTTTTGTTTTTACTGCAGTTGTTTGTATTGTATATCCCAGAGACAGGCAGGAATATTTGTGTTACTTTAGGAATGAAGTACAGAGGAACTATTCAACATACATAAACGGACAGAAAGGTGCAACATTTCTCTTTGTTGAACTTACCAAATTTTAATTGTCAATGTAAGATCTTTTTCTGATGGAAGAAAACTCTTACATACGTGCTGGTCTGGATTGTGTGCAGGAGCTGTTGCAAGAGGCGACTTGAGGTCTTTCCTTTCCTGCAGTTCATGCATTTTCTTCCTGTCTGGGTTTCTCCTATCTCAAGGCATTTCTTGTTACATAAGATGGCTTTGTTCACAAGCAAACAGAATGATGAGCATCTTCTAAGTGTACCTTATTATCTTTTTAAACTTTATATGCTCTACCTGAAGAAAACAGGTGGGATTTTTGCTGTTCTTGTGGTGACCTCTTGCTGTTTTCATTTCCTGTTCTAAGTGATTCAGCTTTGTGTGTTGCCATTTCCCTGTCTCCTTAGTGTACTATGGATCATTTCAAAAATGTATAGCGAGCTGCCTTTAAATTTCAGGTGTAATTCTCTTTAGTATTCAAGTTTTATCATGTTTTGCAGCCACAGTGATGGACTGTAAATGAAAGCAAGCGTGACGTTTAGAGTCTGTCAGTGAGAGCAGGGCTAATAAATATATTTAAGCCTTGTTATTTTTTCTAATAGGTAGCAAGGCAGTGACCATCTGCCCTGATAATCTATGAATCTGTTACAGTTGCTACACCAATGGTTAAAGTTCAGTTTCCCCATGGATTTTGTACTCAGTGTGGCAATTTTATTACTCAGTGTTGCTGTCTCCTATTAACTAAATAACCGTGCAGACCTTTTCCTTAGATTCAGTTCAGTTTCTTACTCATTTGTTTTGCTAGCTCCCCTTTCTCTTCCCCACATGTTTGTATCATATTTATTTCATCTTTCATCAACCCCTTGATGTGTGTCCCCAGTTCTCAATCTCACAGGCTTTGATTACTACTTCTTTTCTAGTTCTTTTTGGGTTCTAGTTTCTGTTCTGAGCTCTTGATTGGCACCTCACGTCCCGGTTATAATCATGTGTACTGAGATGACAAGTGGATATGTGGAAAGCAGGCAGAAGGCATACAGTGAGTTATAGCTTATATAATTACCTATTTAGGAAAAAAATAATGCATATGCATTTATGCTCAGCTTTCTTTAGGGGATAATTTTTCATCTGATCTGTTTAGACTCTGAGACAGTGTTTCTTGTAATGTTGGCTGGAGCTCAAGGGAGTCTTGGTGTTTACTGTAAAAATGGTCAGCAATCATATCTCATGCCTCAGTGACAAAAATCAGGCTCCTTTCTTTTAATATTATTTTACGTGGTCCATACTTAAGCATTTGCAAGCTTGGCTACCTTTTCTGTGAAAGTCTAAGAATAGAGAGAACATACGATAATGTCCTCTTCATATGTAAAAACGAACCCTGCCCCTTGGAGCTCAGTGCAGGCGATAATGGTGAAACCCGTACGTAACACTTGGGGTGTGGGGACTAATTACACCCATTGCTACTAGCACCATAATCTTGGTCCTGCAGTTAGATGGGCAAAATGAAATCTTGTTAATGAACAGGGTGACACAAGGAAGATGCTTTTGATTTGCATGTGACATTCCTAGCAGCTACCAAATCACTTCAGGCAATGTGCGTTATTAAACAAGTACAGCTTTGTAGAAAAAAACATGAGGCCAAATGCAATTTTAGCGCTATTTTTCCTTCTGTTTCTAAATGTACTTCTTTATTGTTACAGATATTTCAAGACCTTCCTTGCCAGCAGGTAAGTTCTCTTCTTTCATGTCTTGATGTGACAGCAGGCAGCTTTTAAGGGCTTGCTTGCAATATACTCCTGCTTTTATGTAATCAGAATATCGGTTCTTACTGGCACTGTCACGGTACTTAATCATGTGGATCTGAGGTCAAAACAAAACCTTTTGAGGTACAGGGTTTTTTTACATTTAAGTAGTGTATTTTGACAAGGGGAGGATGCAGCTGAGGTATTTATATGCAGTCATTAAATATACGTGTGATATAGTTAATGTTCAAAACTCACTGCAGCATGTGATGCAGCTGTCAGGAGAACAGATTAGGAGCAGCCACAAATAGTGTTCGTGGTGAATCAGAGGGACAATGTACAAGGAAATGTGGATGGATGGGTTGTGGCTGGAAGGAATCTGCCCAGGTGGCTATGGGAAAGGTGACGGACACATTCACTTGGCTGAGGTCACAGGTGACTTGTGCCAGAGCTGGAAATATCCCTCTGCTCTGTTGGACCCACTGTCTCATGTCAGTGGCGTTGAAAGATGAAAAAATCCCTAACAAAACAATGACAAGAAAAAGCACCCAAAAAACAACCCCACTGGAAAAAATCAACCCAAATGACCTGATTTTTTAAAAAAGCACTCTTTTTTTATTGCTTAATACATTTGGTCTTTAACCAAGTCTTAAGCTTTATAAATTCATCTGTGCTGTGGGCTCCAGCTGTGATGTGGAGCTCAGAATGATGATGTCTTCTGTCCCCTAGCATTTTATCCGTCTGTTCGCCATTTGTAATGAGAATTCCAGAATTGTAATTGTAATGCACTTCTACTCCAGGTTGAGCAAGGGATTGTATGTTTGTTAGCAGGTCTGCTGCCTGTTGTCCTTACTCGGCATTGATTTGCTTGTGTGTCCATTCTTTCATTTCTTCTCACTGAGATGTGCTTCATATCTGTCTACAAAATATCTGTTTTAAAAGTATCTGAAGTACAATGGTGCTTAGTCAATATGAACTCCAGAGGTAGTTGCTCTTTCTCGTTTTAATCAACTGTCAATTTCATTTAAATGCTTGATAGCTGATGTGTTGTAGCTTTGCCACAAGAACTTCAGAGTGGCTGTTCTGGAAAAAAATCACATTTGCTTGAAGCAGTGAAGAGAGCTCTAAATGTGAAAGAAAACTTTCATGGAAGACATCTTTAAGATTATTTTGAGTTCTGAGAGCAATTGTCAGGAAGGCAAGTACTTGTGGAGAATATTGGAAAAATAAATGCCTGGTGTTTAGGTCAGGCTGACGGGAAGATAAGCGTTGTGTATTTTGGCAGCTTCTAGAACAAGGATGTGTGATGAAGCTTCTCTCCAGTTTCCACTTGGGACTTGAAGAGTTAGCCTGGTGAATCTGAGTCACAATGAAATTAATTTCAATTTGGTATATGTGTGGGAGTGTGCCTAATTGTACTTTTTAGCTGTGCCATTGAAGTACTGATGCAGGGCAGAAATTTGCCCAGGATTTTGACACAGGAATCATTTTCCATGGTGTGGCAAGAGGCCTTTGGAGAAGGTAGAAAAGCTACACCCCACAGCTTGTCTACAGCAAGAATTTGACAGTATTCACTCGTAAAGGAACTAAGGAAACCTGTTTTAAAAAAGGCTTTAAAATATTGTCAGAAAGAAGGGTGTTTCAAATGGAGTCCCACTGAGGTCTGACTTGTCCTGTGGCATTACAGTGTTTTATTGATGACCGTGATGATGGACTTCATGGGCCTTTTAAATCTGCCAATAACATTAATACAAGAAGAGTTATGAGTGTATTGGATGATGGGATTGAAATTTGAAAGAAATTTGACAAATTGGGGAAACAGCCAGGATAAAAGATATAATGCATTTGAATAAAGACAAGGTTCTGCATTCCAATGGGAAGCTTTAATCATCAGAACTCTTATTTACAATAAATAATTTCTTCTTCAAAAGTTGAAATAGCTTGATTATTTCTTTTCTGGGTGCCACTTTTAGCCATGGACAATAGATGTCACTAGAAATGCTCTCACTTCTACCATCTGGTTTTAATGATCTAAATTTGCATCATAACACAGAGGGGGGACTTTTTTAATGTTTGAAGGCTTTGCAGTAGGGAGGAGATTACTTAAAATAGTCTCGATTGTAGTGTCTTGTCTGAGGTTGTCTTACAAGTATACTTGTTACAGTCAGCAGTATGCCAAGGTCATCCACAACTGCCTTTTTGTTTTGTTTTCATAGCAAAATCTTCATCGAAAGGAGGATTGCTTGTGTGCTGTTGAATGCATTACTTGATTAAGTTGTTGATTAAGTTGTTACTTAAGTCATTACTCAGGAGAGTTACCCTACATTAGTCTATGGGTGACTTGGTTTATTACTACCTTGTAATTGCAGCCATGGATGTGATCATCCATGGGTCTGAGCAGCGAGAGTTTTTGGAATGTGAACCAGCAGGGCCCTGGAGAGCAGCTTGCTAAAATATTCTAATATCCAAAGCTGGCTAGACAACACTGTGCTCCTGCCTAGTTGTGAGGTATCTTGGAATGTGAGGTGTTCGCAGTATGCGTGGACGAATGAAAGAGTAGTTTCCTTTGGTTGATGCAGTCAGACTTTATCTGTTGGCACTGTTGGAGTTAAAAATGAACCCTGCTGGATTTTGTCACTTCCTGAATTTAGTACAGGTAGAGCATCTGTGTGATGTAGGGGACTTTTCTTTAGACTTGGTCCTTTGCTCTTGATCCTGTAGTGCAAATAAGTATTAATTACCAGAATCATGAAGGAAGAAGGAAGCAAAAAGCTATGCCACCAAACTATACCAGATAGGTCGAGGAGAATAAAGACAAATGCAGCAAATGAGCACATACTGGGGGTTTGGTTAAAAATGGAACAAAAAGTTTGGTTAAAAATGAAACAAAATACCTGGTGAGTCAAGTAACATCTTGACATCTCCTTGCATAAGGTATCGAAAAAATAGTAGGAAATTAGCATCCTTTGTGTAGCTTAATTCCTGATACACAGAATACCTGAAGTCTGTCTGTTTCTGTGTGGTGGTGTTGTGATGTATAGTGTACAGTTTAGGTAAGCACCATCTGCACATCTTGAAATATTAAATGGTTTTGGAACTAATGCAGTTCAGCCGAAAACAGTGAAGGGAACCCGGCATGCGCTGTTTCAGTACACGAGAGG
>JANHFX010027089.1:0-13868 GCA_027560015.1 Chloroceryle amazona | reverse complement strand
GGCCCCTGTAAACGCGTCTGTACTTGAGAGCCCCCCCCCCCCCCAAAAAAAAAAAAAAAAAAGAATGGTTACACAATTTCAGCTCGACCTAAAGTTTTTCTTTTGGAGTTAAAAACCAAGTCTTCATTCAGTCTTTTAGTGTGTATGGCCTTGGTTGTTACCTGGTCCATTTGTTTAAACCGGATTAATCTCCTCGCTCCTTCCACTACCTCTGAACAACCTGCCGCTGCTTTTTTTCTCCTACCCATGGAGATGGAGTGTTTAATGCCATGCTGTGTAACTAGATTTTCCTTATCCTAAATCTACACCTGCCTGTGTGATGAACTTAAATATCGCAACTTGAAACGCACCACCGTTCTTCCAACTGGAATTAAAACCCCAAGCAGTGGTGTGGATACTCTGTATGATGTGAAAAGACAGACATTTAAAAATCAGTTGCGGGACTGCCAGATGAAGTTGCAGTAGCAAGAACTGACAGAATTGAGGGTATAGAGAATTCTTGAAATGTATGTTTACATGTATTACAGGGGGTAATAAATTATGCAGCAAATATTCATGCTCAACAAATTCAATAACACGAGCAAAAACTGTTGTTAATGTGCCTGCTTCAAGGGGGAGTAACCAACCCTGTAGCCAAAAGTAAAGTACAAAATAGAGACTTTGATTTGTCACTATACTGAGACTGTGAGCAGTTCCCCTTGTGTCAGAATGCCTGGCATGGTGTTTAAGGGATTACACAAGGAAATCTGTGCTGTCTCTTCACTGAAAGTAGTGCTTCCAGTAATCCCTTGAAAGATCAGGAATTTTTTTTCTTCTAGAAATCTTTGCAAAGTTTATTAAGAACTCTGATTTTATTCATCAGGAAACTTAATGTTCATATATTTATAATGGGTGTTGTTATTTATTTATTTATTGATTTTCAATTAAGAGTTACTCTTCCAAATGAGAGTATGGAACCAAGAACTTCTTTTATATATATATACTTCATAACAAGTCAGTGCTATCAAGTTGGAATAGCTGTTTGCAGGCCCCTTATGATTCAGATGATGCGAGAAGGTTTTTCTTTGATGCAAATGTTTTACAGTTTTTTTTCACTACCAGTGAGGGAAGTGCTATTTCTACATTTCCAAATACCACATCACCAAACTTCTACTAGTACTGGATGGTGCTGACAAAAGTTAAATGTCATTTTGAGGAAGTTTCCCTTGCTATTTGTGTGTTAAATTTTCCTATTTAAATTTTTACTGAGTAGTTTTAATAATCTAATAATCTGTATCTCATAGACTGCATTTTCCCACTGTATGGTTGCAAATTCTAGAAGATCTTTTTAAAGGTAGTTGGTAAGGGGTTAGGAACGTGCAGGATTATGTGTTGGTATTTTTTTTTCTTGTAGCAAGGGTGTTGGGTTTTTTTTTTGTATAGGCAATGTAGGGGGTGGCTGTCAGCTAAGAGGACTGGAGAATTCATCTGGCTTCTCTTACAGGAGGAAAAAAAAATAAAAGCAGGAGCAGAGCCAGCCTCGCAAATGGAGGATAGTGAGCTGTTATCAGGGTACTGTGAATAAGAGATTCTGTTGCTTCTTCAGAATGTACAACCTTCAGTGGCAGTCACTGGAAGTACCTTGTGCTGGTGTAGAATTGTTTCAGGAAAACAAGAATTTTGAAAACTGAAGAAAGGAGTTATGGAAAGGAATTATGGTACATAAACATGTCCTCTTTGCTCTGTCCTGTGAGCAATATCCTGCTTATGCCCATGATGCATTCACTGTGTTTTTATAAGACTCCTCCACAGCAAGCAAGGTTTCCAAGAGTTTCTGTAAGCCATTTAACTGTTGCAGGTCTTGCAATTTCAGTGCAGAATACACTTCATAGGGTCTTCTGGGAGTTTCTGTTAAACCCACACACCATGTTGGTCTCCTAAGCAATTGTGCCCTTGCACTTGGCACTGTTGAAGCCACAGCTCGGGTATTGGGTTCAGTTTTGGATGCCACAGGATAAAAAAGACATTTTGGTGCTGGAGCGAGTTCAGAGAAGGGCCACAAAGCTGGTAAAGGGTCTGGACAAAATGTCTTATGAGGAGCAGCTGAGGGACCTGGGGTTATTTAGTCTGGAGAAGAGGAGGCTGAGAGGAAACCTTACTGCTCTCTACAGCTCGCTGAAAGGAGGTTGTAGTGAGGTGGGTGCTGGTCTCTCCCCGCAGCTAACTAGGGACAGGACAAGAGGAAATGGGCTTAAGTTGTGCCAGGGGAGGTTTAGGTTGGATATGAGAAATTTTTTTTGTACTGAGAGAGGAGTGGTGAGGTGTTGGGACAGGCTGCCTAGGGAGGGGGTGGAATCGCCATCCATGGAGGTGCTCAGAAAATGTGTACATGTGGCACTTCAGGACATAGTTTAGTGGTCCTGATAATATATAGTAGATGGAGGGACTCGATGATCTGGAAGGTCGTTTCCAACCTTTATGATTCTATATTTGCATCCTCTATTGTAGTGACCTACAGCAGGAGCAACGTAAATGACTGAGTCTTGCTAAGTTTTTCACGGTTACCTCTGTTTGTTTGGCAGTGGGGTGGGGAGGTGTTTGCTTCTCCTTGCTGATAAACCACAAAATTATTGGAAAGGCAGGTTTTCCTCATCCCTCCCATCTTCTCAAGAAGTTAATACCAGTGGAATTGGGCACAGTTAGTAGTATGCTTTGAGACCTGAGGCTTTCTTGGATGAGTGTGTTGGAGATGGTTGTTGAAGTGTCAGAGTATGTTAGTAGCTAAGGTTTCCACAGCAACAACTATGATGGAAGGGAAGGGTGGGGATGACAGTGTCACTGAAAGAAAGATTTTGAAAATCAAGCTGGATCTTGTGTGGTTGGTTTATATAAAATGGTAGCTGCTGGAGTGTTTTTTTGTTCTGTGAGACGTGGGTTGGGAGTGGCTTGGGATCTTCTCCCAAAATACACATAAGTTTGAAGTGGAATATCACAGGCTACAGTGAACCAAGAAGAAAAACATTGCATGGCTGAACTTTTATCAACTGCTTTGTTAGAAGTTACACATAAGTAAAGGATTATATGAGCTTTCCTTTGTTTTTACATCCTTGACAGGCCTTATGTATAGCTCCACTGCTCTGTTTTTGCAGTTAGCTAAGAACTTGTGGGAGGGTTTTTTGCTCAACAGAAGATTGGAAAAAGGAAGTAGTAAGAAAAATTGCAGATACTATGCCTATTATTTCCCCCCCATCCCTTTTTCAATTTTCAGAAGATAAAGAACATATTTAAGAAAATATCCAGACATCTAATGTTAGCTGTGATATTTCCTGATCCAAGCATTTTGCCTGGGGATCAATAATTTGAATATGAAAATCCACAGAAGTTGGTTTTGTCAGGCATAAAGCTGATGCTCCTCAGGTTTTCATATGGTCAAACTTAAACAAAAAACAAAACAAAACCAAAACCATAAAACAACAAACAAACCAAAAACCCAACACACACCAAAAAAAAGACAAAAAAAACCCCAGCAAAACCAAAAAAGCCAAGCCTGTTCTTGTAGCAGGCGCATTTTTCCTCAGGACTTTATTCTGACAGGGGGTCAGAACAACAGAAGTGTAGTGTTAAATGCCTGTGCTTCCATTGGTGAGCTGAAATTACACTTGAGATGGATGAGAAACTTCTTAAAAGTCTAACTCTGGAACAAAGATATTTTCCAGATTATATCTTCAGTCACTAATTAATTATAGAATGTCAGGGGTTGGAAGGGACCTTGAGATGGAGTCCAACCTCCTCCCTGCCAAAGCAGCATCACCCAGGGCATGTCGCATGGTTTTGAAAGCCTCTAGAGGAGGCTCTCTGGGCAGCCTGTTGCAAGCTCTGTCACCCTCACAGTGCAGAAGTTTCTCCTCATATTGAGGTGGAACCTTCTATACTTAAGTTTATGCACATTGTTCTTTGTCATATTGCTGGGCTCTATGAAAAAGAGATTGTCCCTTTCCATTTAACACCCATCCTTCAGATATTTATAGACATTAGTAAGATCCCCTCTGTCTTCTCTCAAGACTAAACAGCCCCAGATCTCTCAGTCATTCTTATAGGGGAGATGCTCAAGTCCCATGATCATCCTTGTAGCTCTGTTCAACTCTTTCCAGTAGATCCCCGTCTCTCTTAAATTGGGGAGTACAAAACTGGACATAATATTCCAGGTGTGGTCCAACTAGGGCAGAGTAGAGGGGGAGAAGAACCTCTCTAAACCTTCTGGACACAGTTTTCTTAACGTACCCCAGGATGCCAGTGGCCTTTCTGGCTGCGAGGGCACATTGCTGTCCCATGGATTACTTGCTACCCACTAAGACTCCAGGGCCTTTCTCTGTGGTGGTGCTTTCCAGCCCGACAACCCATAACCTGTACCAGTGCCTAGTGTTATTCCTCCCCAGACACAGGACTCTACATTTGTCTTTATCGAACATCATGAGGTTCAACTTCGCCCAGCTCTCCAGCCTGTCCAGATCACACTGGGTAGCAGCACAGTCTTCTGGTGTGTCAGCCGCCCCTCCCAGTTTCATGTCATCAGAAAACTTGCCAAGGGTACGCTCTCTCCCCTTGTCCAGGTCGTTGATTAAGATAGGGAACAAAACTGGACCCGGTACTGATCCCTGGGGAATGCCACAGGCCTCCAGTTTGACTCTGCGCCGCTCATCACAACCCTCTGAACTCTGTTGTTGAGCCAGAGTGTTCAACCCACCTTGCAGACCAATTGTCTATGCCACATTTCTTGAGTTTTTCTAGGAGGATTCCTTTAAAAAGATCTTTAAAGTTTCTGATAGTCTCCATTTAGTTAGTCTCCATTCAGATTACTTGCTGAAATAGTTTGATTCTTTTTTTTTTTTCTTTTTTTTTTTTTAGTGGTTTTGTTGTTTGGTCGGTTATTTTTTTTTCCACAGCAATGTGTGACAACTCTTTCTGTGAAAGGCTTAATGTAGAGAAATACAGGAACTGTATTTCCAGGATTAATTATCCTTATGTTGTGATTGAGATTTAACTGCTTTTTAGCTAATCTGTAAAGGTTGGCTGGCCAGGCTGTAAGCACATGTGGGTGGTGTTGGCTTTTGCTTATCCTGCAAACACTTTACAAACAGCTCTAGCAAAACGGAGCAAACTTCCATAGACTTGAAGAGCAGCTGAACTGAAAATAAAAACTTAGAATACATCTAAGGCTTTTAGTCTCACGAAGAAATTATTGATTAGCATTGAAATTGCTGCTGACAACTGTTGTTGCTGGTCAACTATATATCCTCCAAGAGGACGGCTAAAAGGTGTTAGTAAAACTTGAGGCCTTATGGTAGAGAAAGGTAGGGAAGCCAAATGATACAGTGAGGTAATAGAGGTAGTCGTGATGATTTAAGTTCTGGAAACATCAGTAACTGAATTATGGAGATTTTTATGTAGAACTTCTTAAAGAAGGGATTTCAGTAGAAATTTGAAGGACAGTGATCAGGCTTTGTTGAATGACCTGTGCCCTTCAAAACTTGAGGGGGAAGAGCAAGTCTGTCCTACCCTAAGGCAGAACTGATTTAAGTCGGTACTTGAAGATATTTAATCTGTTAACGTGGTAGTTTCACAGCTCCTTCAGCAATTAAAAACCCTCTTGCTATGCTTTAATTTCAGGGTATTTGAACTACTACCAGTTTAAGTTTAGCACAATTTACTCTCCAAGTCTTGGTGGCAGTTCAAAGGTTACAAAGTCTTCCTCTGTTTCCGCATTCACTGATTTTTTGTCCCCGTCTCTTGTTCTCTTACAAGCTTTGAATGATGAAATGCATCAAATGGGACTGTGGAGACCAATCCCACAGGTTTTTGGAAGTGGTGCTTGACAGCTCGGTACTACCCAAGAGACAAGCTCTCTTGGCCCTGTCAGATGCTGTTAACGTGCTGACAGTGTTGTTCCTGTGATGTTTGGTAATGTAGATCATTTGGGCTGCCATCAGAATGGGTTGGGCTTTGGGTTTTGCTTTTTTTTCTGCCTACCATTTGAAGACATAAGATATTTATGTAATATTTCTTCCCCTTGATCTGAAGAAGGGCTGTGCC
Source organism: Chloroceryle amazona (assembly GCA_027560015.1). Taxonomy (NCBI): domain Eukaryota; kingdom Metazoa; phylum Chordata; class Aves; order Coraciiformes; family Cerylidae; genus Chloroceryle; species Chloroceryle amazona. The sequence goes on along the minus strand of JANHFX010027089.1, from coordinate 7,799 downwards.
CAAAACGTTTGTTAGTCTTTCCTAGTTTAATTATAACAGTATTCTTGGATGTGTTTTTCAGCTTCATCATGCTTTTCATGCTGAAATCCTCAAGTCAACAGACAAAGTTCACTATACTTAAATTCAGTTAAATTTGGCACTACGGAGAAGGTTGTATTGGTCTGCTCATAAATTTCTGTAGCATAAAAGGATGCAGGCTGGGGATGTTTGCTGCATTTGAAATAGTGAGTGCTGTTTCATCTAGTTTCACAGCTCGTTAGCCAGACTAACTTCAGCTTTCCTTGGTGGTGAGCTCCTGGAAACCTTATTAAAACTAAGCAATGTGGTGGTGTGTTTTCTGAGCACTTTGATCCCACTCTCCAGGCATTTTCAGAGGTAAACGTAACTTACAGAACTGTGAGGATGACAAGTTGTTCTGGGTAATTGGAGGAACAAATGAAGTTATTTAAGGTGGTGGACTTAGCATCGATGAAGAGGTTTTTGTGTTAGCTGAAGATGACCTCTAATTGCCGATAACAGAGCATAAAATTATTGCCCATAACAGAGCCTGAGGAACTGCTCCTTGAAAGTTTACTGCTGTTCTCATGAAGCAGTGATGTAGGTGAAAGCTTTTGTAAAGTGAATGTCCCTTCTTGGTATAAAATTGGGTGAGGGATTGATTAAAATGAATAGGAATTGAATTTTCTGTCGTTTAGAGGCTCAGCTACATCTGGGCTCTGCTTGAGATTCTCCTGAACAAAACATCAAACCCTTCTTTGTTGGAATTTGTTACGAACCAGTTCTGAATCCAAATTCTGCTACTTGGAGAGAGAAAGGGGGATTTGTGTCCGTCTCTTGGTTTTTTAAATGCACTAATCTTTGCTTGATAGGTTAGGCACAGAATTTGCTTGGTGAATAGAGCAGCCTTAACACTTTTATTATAAAACTTTAAAAAGATGTTATGTAAAAATTAATTTTTATTTTTTTTTTTTTCTTAGTGGCTGGTAGTTTTATTTTGTAACTCTGGAACTTTAAAATTGTATAGCTATTTGTTTTAGCCTAGAATTGTTTGTTTATACAGAAGGGTTGTGTGCTATGCTCAGCCTTCACTAAGAAATATAATGTTAACTATTCCAGTGTGGTTTTAAAAATAAATGGAATAATGCTGCCTTATTGTGAGCACATGGATTATTTTTTATTTGGTTTGTAATTGCATTTGATGGTTTGGAAGTCTGAGGAATTGCTAATGTTATATTTGTGTTTTATGTGAGTCTTTGAAAATTACATACTTTATTCTGAGATGCAGTGAAACGTAAATCAGGTACAACTTAGTTGTAAATATCTTTTTAGCACAATGTGGTTTTTCGTAGACTGCTGTTCTAACTTTGTATTTAGCGTGTGGAGGAGAAGCAGGACAAGGGAGGCATGTCCAGAGGACACCATTTCTGGCAAATTAATTGGACCCTCTATGGTTGCAAAGCTTTCTTAGTTCTTTTCTGTAACTGGTTATTAGATAAATGAGAGGGAAAGCAGCCCAGATATGAACAGACACTGAAGAGACTTGCTGACCCATAAGAAACTTCATTTTTCTATATCCCTCTTAGAAGATGTGACTAATTATTTGTAGGTTACCCTTGAATTAATGAAGAGGGGGTTTTAAGAAGCATCTGTAAGATCAACTGATTCACTTATGGATCCCTTCCACAGAACAAACGTAACCCTTGCAGAATGGGTTTCCTTTCTACAGCATCAAGGAGTGGGGGTGTCCTCTCCCTTCAGGTAACTTCTACCGTGTTTACCTCATAAATAGAAGGTTTTCCCCATTAGAGGCAACTTTTTAAGGTCAAGAAAGGTTCTGGTAACCATTCTGCATATGTTGTCTTGCCTTTCTTGTCACTGCTACCCTTTCTCCCCACCTGAGAAGGTTGAAGAGCACCCTTGCAAATTGATAAGCACGGTGAGCCCCATCACAGAGCAGAATGACAAGACATTATTTTGCAGTAAAACAGGGAGCAGGTTGTTTAGGGTTCACTTTTTCTCCTCTTAGTTTTCCAGGTCTCCACGAAGCAGGTGTTTGCTTTAAGCACTGGGATTGTGATGGAACTTCTCAGAGATGTCGTGAGGATAGCAAGGTTTTTTTGTGTGTGGTGTTCGTGTTGTTTGTGTATATGTGTGTGGGGGTTGTTTGTTTTGGTTTGTTTGTTTGTGGTTTTTTGGTAAATAGCCTGAAATATGAAGAGGCAGAGATTGAAATCGGTGCCCTACGGAAGAAGTAATTTTAAACCATTCTCAGCTTTCTTGATGCTGCCTTTACACTTCTCTCCAGTAAACCTTCAAGAAGTAAATGGAAGGAAGTGGGAGAATAGGATCTGGTTAGTCCACCCACAAGAAAATCTGCTACAACTTTCATGCCTGAAAATGAATACAACCCATATGGGTTTAAAAAATGGCTAGTCTTTATTTATGAAATAATAAAAATAAAGTTAACTTAGTGGTCTTAGGAGTCTGCATGCTGTCTGCTCTGCTGCTCGACTGCAGAGGATACTTTGGGAAGGGAAACTTCATGAACACTACATTTCTTCTGCTCTCTCCCAACATCCTGCTCTGTTTCCCATCCCTTTCTCACTTCTACCAAGAGTTTGAGATTTGAAAAGCAGTGCATTCTGTCCACTACTATTTTAAAATGTAATGCAGAGGACAGTAAGGCTAGTAAGGGGACCATTGCCTGGAAGGTGATGAAGTGGCTGTAAAACTCCACCCTTCTCAGGAATACTCTAGATGTTTTCTACTTCAAAGCTCACCAAGCTGAGGAAGAGAACAAATTCAGCATTGGCTTGAATTTATGCCAAAAGAAGGTCTGAAGCAGCGATCTAAAGCAGTTTATACTCTAGACTTACTTTGCTGGGATAGCGTCATCATCCTCTGGTCAATTGAAGCACTGTAGTGTGAATCTTGGAGTGTATTTTCCTTCTTCCCCTTCCTGGGGCTATCGACTGCTCCAGCTTGAAGCTAGGAAGTGTGAGCTTCACTGTTGTACTTGTTTAAATCTCAAACATTCTCTGAGAAAAAAAAACTTTAAAGCAGGTATCACTAGAAGTTCAAAATCCAAACTAAAATCACAAATCCAAATATTTTATTTGCTTGATGGGAACCTCACTAAGCGCTTAGCTTTATGGGCAATGGATGTTACTAGTAGTTGGCTTTGTGTTGTTGGTTTTTTTGGGTTTTTTTGGTGGTGGTTTTTGGTGGGTGTTTGGTGTGGGTGATGTTGTTTTGTGGTTTTTTTGTTTGTTTGTTTGTTCATTTTGTTTGTTTTTTGATTGTACTGGAATTGGAGTTTGACCATATTGTGAAGAGTCAAATGAATTCATGAAGATTATGTTGCTTCTCAGCTGTCCTGAATTATTTGTTGGAGGACTGGGCTTGGATTTTGTCACTCAAAGTAAAATGTCATTTGTCTTCACAGTTGAATGAGAAAGAACATCTCTCGTGGCTGTGTAATGACAGAGCTTCTCAGTCTTCAAAGGCCCTTTGAGTTAGGGAAACCTGTCATCCTTGTTCGCTGTGTCCTTTGGCAAAGGGTGTTCAGGAGAAGACTGCTACAGAAGAAAGGGTGGGGGGGTGCACAAGGGACTACTAGTGGGCAGGGGATGGTAGATTTAGAGACCAGGTAATCCAAGGTAGATTTTGAAGACAGACATAGCAAACTTGAGTTTAGTGTGGAGTAAACTTCAGGAGCTGTAATTCCACACTGTATGTTCCTGGGAACAAAGGATGATGTTTGACTCTGGCTAAAGTGACCTTAGGGCAGATAATATTTTTCACTCCTAAATATTATCCACATGCACATAAAAGAATTATGGTAATAATGTATGTATAAGGAACAAGCTTGAGAGAATGAAAATCAGTGGAGATCACAGTGGAGTTTCAGTGTTTGGGGAGCATGTTTGCAAGAATCCTGGATACAAACATGGAAAAGCAAATGAATGAGGATGCAGAAGATTGTCACATGGGCAATAAACATGTTTTAATTTGTAGAAGAGTCATCAGGCATTCTTAGCTTTACAGGCTCTTCTGTAATTGTCTTGGTAAAAAGCATTTGTGGCTTTACAAAAGAAATCTTCCACTTTTCCTGAGGGAAAACTTGGTTTGGGAACTCTTCTTTTTTCTTTCTTTTTTTTTTTTTTCATAGCAAAATGAATGCAATGAAGGAATGTTCTTCCATCTCTTACATCAATATGCAGATCTTAAAATAAATGCAGTTGTTCTTCAGCTTCTAGTAACTACTCGAGAGATAAACATGAAGTGGCTAAGACTATGAATGATCAAGTCCAAAATAATGATAATGATGGTGTGATTGCTGTGCTCTAGGCTGTAGCTCTTAATTGTTGTCTTAACAAGCAAATGGGCTGCTCTCTCCAGTCTGTTGGAAAGAGATCTCAATTCTGGTATCTTCATCTGGTGCCTGAGATGTTTAGAAGAACCATCTGAAAACCAACTCTTCATTCTGCTATCATGCTGCTTTTATGCAGATCTCTTTCTTCACGAAGTTTCTGAACAGAGTTCGGTTTGATGTCTCAGGGTGGCTGAACTCACGCATGTGTTCTGTTTGTCTCTGTCCCGTTCCCCTTCCCAGCAATGCTCGAACTTGCCAGCTAGTTTGATCAAAATTTGATGAATAGAGATATGAACTGATGTGAAAATAATCGGTTGAATAGCAGAAAGATCCTAATGATGCCATTCACTGAGGGAGAAACCGTTGTTAGCTCTCAGCTGGTTAGATACCGAGACACCCCACAGGAGCTCAGTCTCGAGACTTAATCCTAGAGAAAGCTTTAAGTTTTGCCTGTTCATCTGATAGGCGTTTAAGATCTTTATTTTTTGTTTGAATAAGCTTAACTGGAAGACACTTCTATATGCAGTCTTTTATAGGCCTCCTAGTTGTACAAAACTGCTGTTTTAACTCTGTATTCCACAAGGCTTTGTGATTTTTGCAGTCGACTTCACTAGGAGACAGGATCAGCCCTGCAGGCAAAATTAAAACAAAAACTAAATGCCTTGATACAATTCGAAAGCTTATGACTTCCCCCTCTCTTTGCTTTCAAAAACTGATGCTGATACTCAGTAGTCTTTAAAACCGGGCTGCAATTGAGCAACTAAAATCATAGTCACACTAGTAAAGGCTTGACCTGAATTTCCTTGGAGGCAAAAGTGCCATTTCTTAGCTGAGCTCTGTGGCCCATCTGTTATTACTGGGTAGTCTGAGGGGGTTTTATTTCTCTTTAGACTGTACTTTAGGAAAATGGCCAGTGCTTCTACATGTTCTTAGTAGCAACTGCTGTGCATTCATTATTGCTTAGAATTTTCTTAGATAGCTGTTAGCATCATTGCTTACACAGTGAGTACTGTGCAGATACTATCAGGAGATGTCAGCGTGCACATCTTCTACAACAAGAATGAATGTTCCTGTTCTACCCTCCTAATTTCTGACAGATGTTATAATTTGATTGGCATTACTTTAACCAGACCATTTTATCTAAGTGGTACACAGCTGCTTGATGAGCAGTAAAATGTTGGAAATACTTGGTATTAAATATATTGAAGGCATATTTAACTCTTCCAGTTTATGTCATGTGGGGGTTTTTTTGTGTGTTGGGTTTTTGTTTTGTTTTGTTTTCTTCTTTGTGCATTGTCTTCTGCTCTATCCCTACCTACTCTTCCATCCATAACTGAAAGTGTGGGATTTCTAATTTTCTACAGAACGCAAAGTTTATTTTTTTCTTCAGAAAAACTGATCGTGTTATTTGAAAGAAGACAATGAGCATATGCCTACTGGTTACTTCTTAAAATAACAAATAGGAACTAAGTGATGTAAAAAAAAAATAAAATGATATTGTAGCATCAAGGAAGCGCTTGGCTTCTTTTGAAAAATACATATTCAGAGCATAGAATACCAAATAACTTCAAAAATTGAATAAAAAATAATTCTCATGCGATGCAGTACTTTGTTTTCACCTTCATTTTGTAGACTAACATTACAAGAAGAAAGTATGTCCTTGGGGAGAATGATTATCATACTGGGATCATCCATAAGGATAACTGGAAGCAGCAGACAGGACCTCCTGACACGTGGATTGATAATCTGTATTAGTCTCATCTAAAAATGCAAGTTCACACATTCGGTTTATTAAAATTCTTCTTGGTAATGCACTGACCAGTTGATATTTAAAGGGATTTTGTTTTCATGAATAAAACTTAGTTTAGGCCCTACATTTTTTTATCTCTGAAATATTTCTAGCTACTTTTCTGCAAAATGCGTTATTTTTATGGAAATAAGACCGGTGTTGTGTATTTTACACCTTCGAGCACAGACCGACCCACTTTAGGGAAAACTAAAGAAGGATCTGCAGCTTTCTGACTGGCAGTGTAAGGAGACTGACTTGCTCAAGGTCGTTCTGGAAGCCTGTGGAACGGCTGGATGTGTTAAAGTGGCTTTTCTGCCCTGTGAGCTGCAGCTTGAACCAGAAGGGCACCTATCCTGTGCCCGTGCATCTTCGTAGGTGCACAAATACAATACCTTGTGTTCTAAATACCACTATAACACGGTTTGCTTTAATATTCAAAGTAAAATAAGCGACCTCATTGCTGGAAGTATTTGCTTGGCTGTGTAGCACGTAGGGCTTTGAAAACTTGGGGAGGGGGAGGAGAGCATCCAGGCATGTCTTCAGTTCCCTTTGGCTTTCTTCAGCCCCAGAAAGAGCTTTGTGCCTGAGCAGTGATGCATAACATCTGATGGGCCTGGTTGTGGCCTAATCTCTCTCTCTCTCTTTTTTTTTTTTTTTAATTTTTTTTTTTATTCCAGTGGATTTTTTTCTCTCCTTTAGAGATGAAAACAATACTTAAAGGAAAAAAAAAACCAGCAACTGTATTTATCAAGACTTTTGACACACACCACTGTAGTTCTGCAGAGCTAGTGTATAGGAGAATGAGGATGCCAGTATTATAGGTAAAGAATGGTAATTAAACATACGCTGGAGATGAGTGAGCTGCTATGAGTAGGCAGAGAGGTTAAGTTGAAGGCTGCTAGCTTTGGATTAATTCCCTTTTGGTTACAGTCTTGGATAAGCCTCATGCCTTATTGCTGAGGGCTGAGAGTGAGAAAAGATTAGCATAGAATATATAAAGAGCTTTAATGATCAGTGTGAGTCTTGTTCCTATTGATGTAATATTTTTTTAATACTTATTTTAGCTGAATCGGTTGTTTGTCATGTTTGTGAAATCTTTTGCTAGGAGTAAAATGGATATTTTGTTTTGTTTCCTTATACATACGCTGCCTGCATGTGTTGTTTATAAACACATGCTTTTTGCAATGGTTATACTGACATTTTTAAAAGGAAAAAAAGAAAGGGTTGTAAGCAGTTTTGATGTTTCTGCGCTGCAGACTTAGGAAAGAAATGCCATGTCTGTGGCGTGCACCTTGGTGGTGACCTTTGCCTTCTGGTTAGAAGTGCATAAAGAAGGCCTGGCTTTAGAGGAGGGCTGGATGTGGTGCTGAGTAATTACTGTGATACTACTATGGTATTCCTCCTTCATTTAAGGCAAAGGAGCACTCCCGGGGTTCTTTCCTCAATAACCCTGCAGTTGTGAAGTCAAGCAGGTGGGGGGTGGAGAATCTCGCCTCAGTTCTTGCTGAACTTTCTGGAAGTTCTCATGGGATTTTTAAGGAGTTTGGGTTCTCTTTTTCAGTACAGCCGTAGGCAAAGTACAGATTCTAACGCTATAAAAGCGATGCCGAAGTTTGAGAGCTCGGTGGGAAGGCG
>JANHFX010027088.1:0-19922 GCA_027560015.1 Chloroceryle amazona | reverse complement strand
CCAGGGGAATGAGAACTGGGTCTTTTTTTTTTTTTTTTTTCTTTTTTTTTTTTTAAATTTTATTTTATTTTTTCATAAAGGTACAAGTGGGAGTTGTAGCCAGCACTTTACACTTCTGTTCCAACTCTGCTACAGACCTCCCTGTGATATTGAGGGAATCTCTTTAGAGTGCAGCTAGTCAGCACGTATTTCTTTTGTCCACTACAAAATATGTTTGCAGAACTAGTTACTTCTGGCAACATGGTGTAACTCAAACATGGAGGTTTTTTATTTTGTCTGAAGCAAATGTAGGAGTGGGGTTGAGATGTAAAGAAAATGTTGAAAGCTTTCTGTTTTCTGAAAGTGAACTTGCTTTTTTTAAAAAAAAATCTTCAGTTGCAGAAAATAGCAAATGATTTGACAGACATTTCAGCAAAACTAAAACAAAGTAAAATCTTTGAGAGATTGATGCTGAGCTTTAGGAGGTATTGCCAACATGTTAAAAAAAGAAATTCACCCCCTCCCCCTTGAGGATGAAAAAAAGTTAGCTGTGTTCCATAAAGCACAGAAAAAATAATACTCATTTTAAGGAATTCATAATTTAAGACCAGAGACTACAAATTACAACTTTATTTTCTTAGATTTTTCTGTTACTTCTCTCAGTCTGATGAGAGATCAAGTTCTCAGTTTCCCTTGACACTGTGCAAACACAGCAAAGCTGTGATGGCAGTAGTTCAGCCCAGTTCAACTGCACTGGCTGCTGAGAACACATCCATTTCCCAGACTCTATTCATAGCATTCCTATTCCCCATGGCATGGTTATCAATGGACCAAGACACCTCTGAACTACATACAGTATAACCCATTCCCAATTGCAGCCCAGGGCCTCTCCTGCACCCAGTGCAGGTGAGGAAGCACTGGAATGGTGTAAAGCCACTTTAGGCTTCAAACCAGCAGCAATGCTTTCCAGCACACCTGCAGCCTATTGCTGCCGTGTAATGTCCACTATACAGTGTGGAGACAGAGCACTTTAATCACAGATATGTACAATGATGTTCGTGTGTTAATGCTATACCCAGACAGGTCCAGTGCACGCCAAAACCCCTACCCACATGGTATGGTTTCTTAGGCATCCAGAAGACGTGTAGGAAGCATTTTGGGGAATGATTTGAAGAAAGACTATTTTTCTTTTCCCTTAAATATATCATAAGGATGTAAGAAATCACTCAATGTGGCCTGTTTGAAAATCTTCCCATGACTTCACCTGCCTTATGTCACTAATGGAGTTTGTCTCAGATCCTGAACAGTAAGAGTGGAAATCGGCTACTTGTTTCTCTTTAAAACAGGGAGCATCCAGTTTGGTAGAAAATAGGTGAATAACAAGATTAATTTTATGATTTATCATTGGCTTTCCTCTGACCATGTCTTAAGTCTGGGAAGAATATTAGGGAGAAATGCACCTACCATGGAGTTTGGCAGCACAAGATTAAATCCTACTCCAACATTACTGAAGTCCACAGATTAACTTTAAAATGTGAGGGGCTTTTGCTCCACAGTGGTGTGCATTTCACCTGAACAGTCTACTTGAGCCCTGGCAGAGTGATGGCCACCATCCTCAACCTTGGAGCTGAGACAGCATGCTCTGCTTTTGGTCACCATCTGCACACAGCATATTTTAGCCTGAGGGGAAAAGTGTCCTGAATAGTAATGTATAGGCTAACCTGGCTAGCCTCTACAAACAGGAATATTATTTTATTGGCATTTTAATTGGACAGCAAGAGTAGATGACATGCAGGTCTAGTTTATCTGTGGGCTTACTGTATTTCACATTAGGAGGAATGAATGTTGGCTTAAACTGGGATTACTGGGTGCTGGAAATTACTACAGAGTAAATCACTACAGAGTAGCTGCTACTTTGGGCCTGTAGAACACATTGACTCTTGGCTTACGATATTGATAGTAGCTTTTTCTGGAGGGTTTGTCAGAAGGCAGTTCAAACCTATTATAACTCCATGAAAGGACAGTAGGAAAAAAACCCAAAACACAAAATGTCACATTTAGTTGATGCAGAAATTCTTTTCCAAAGGAGAGTTTTTTAATTTCTTTCTTCAAAAATTTTATTATGTGTTTCTCCCTCTCTGAGCAATTCTATGCAAACCCCTTGTCTTACACTGATCTTAGACATGTGTCCTACCTACCATTAATTCTTGGAAGACAGAAGCTGTGTGTATATTCATCCAGAGCTATTTTATTCCCACTTTTTTCCAGATAGCATCCATCTGCTCCTTCTCATGGCTGTAGAAAGGTCAGTCCTTTGTCTTTTCAAGTAGCTGTATTAACTGGTTTGCTGTTTTTCATTTTCAACTCACTGAGATGCCTGGCTCTGTCATGTCATGTAATACTTTTGTCTATATACAGAAAGCAAATACAGTAATCAGTTAATAGGGGAATAAGTAATTCAAAGCATATTAGTGATTGAAGACAGGCATATTTTTGGCAAACCAAGCAGTAATACCTAATCCTATAATAAAATGCCAAAGTTTTAAAATTACAGACTTTCCTCTTCCCTAGTCTTAAGTTTGATTATTTAATAAAATTTGCATTCCAAACTTCTGTATCCTAAAATCACATCTAAGGAGGAGTATATTTTTTATAGCGTGACTTAGTATTTCTTCTAGACAACTTTACCAATGTAAATGATGTTCCCAGAAGACATTTCTTCCCCCACAGAAATCTACCCTTGCTTTTATTGAACTGATTCCCCCCCCCAAAAAAGAAAAAGTAAACTGTTCCTTTCTCTACAAGAAAGTAGTTTTACTCACTTTCTGTAGAACAATCAATACTTTCTTTTACAAATTAATGTAATGAATTAATGATAAACCATTACTAAAGTAAATGTTATTTCTGCCTTTGTACTGTAAGGTTCTAAATACAAAGTTGCTTGGATAGTCTGTAATAAAAATGAGCTTCATGGTATGCTCCATGAGCACAAGGAGTTTTTTATTTTTTCTGTGTAGGCATAAAATAACAATTCCTTTAACAAGGAAGATTATAAATTGGATCTTGGTTTATTTTGTTTTGACAACAAGACATAATGTATCCTGTTGTTTCAACTTCAACCTTCCTTTTGCCCAGGGGCGATTAAGCTCTTTTCAGAAATTTGTTTATTAAATACATATTTAGCTAATTTAGAAATGAATGGTGGAAATTAATTATATTAACATATCATATATTATTTACCAGAGACATCTATTATCCTATAAATATGCATTTACTAAACACAAATTGTTTCCTCAATAATAGGAATTCTTTGGACAAAATGTAGATAACATTCATTTTCTCATCCGAGGACCTCATACTGTCTTTTGTACAGAGGCATACGAAGTCTGCTAAAACAACTAGAAATACACTTACTAGTGAGAATGCATGGTTCGTTTTTCAATTTTTTTTTCCATCAAATCAGTTCATTTTTCCTCAAAAACAAAGAAATATGTTTGCATTATGATGAGATCATGGCCAAATCCCAGACTTGCTCTTATCTTCTCTGAAAGGAAGGTAGAGATCCAGTGTGGCTCCTCCTATGTGCCAAGCATTTATTTCACAATGTTTATTTTTCTTAGCACAGCAATGTGACAACTCCTGTGAATTTTCTCTATGTCTAGTCACTGAGGTTTAAATAATTGAGTCACGGGAAAATAAGCTAGTTAAAATTTGTTAAAAGAGACTGTGACTAAACTAACTTGAGAACAATAGTCAGATACGTTTATTCTGTGATGTTTTTATTGCCTGCTTTCTATCCTGCCCTTTTGCTTTTTCCTTCCACAGACTTTTTCACTGATTTGATACCTCTAAACCCTAGTAATGTTATATTTTGTCATTTTAGGTGGTACAAAACATTAATGATATCAATGATTATATATTCTTATATATAGCTAGCTACAAGCATCAAAATTCATGCACTTTACCAATAAGCAGATCTAAATTCCATATAACAATGTCATAGAATACATTCCCATCCCTTTTTGAGGATGTGCAGATGACTTGTAGGGAACAGGGAGGGATTTTTTAGTGAGGGAACATCAATTACAACTACATGGGAAAAGCAGTGCTGCACCAGGCATCACTGATTACACAGTTTTGAAGTGAAGATGATGTCTTACAAAATAGAGATGGCCATGAGCTTAAAGGAAATCCTTCCAGACTCAGTAGTTTTGTATTTAGGAATGAATTTTTTTATTTTTTAATCCAAATCTGTGATTTTGTCATTTTTTTTTAATCTATCATATCCTAATATTGAAAGATTGCATGCAGCAGTGGTACTCTAATGCTTCCTCTTCTCTTTAGATCACAAAATTTTAGGTGGTACAAAACATTCATGATATCAGTGATTATATATTCTTATATCCTGGAAAGAGATACCAGTTATGATCTTTACTACCATAATTTTTACTTCTTATGTTAGGAAATATTCCAATTACCAGATGATCATGAGGCCACAAGAAAACAGCATAACATACTTTAAAAAAAATGTCTCTTTAGTCATACTGCTGGATGAGTACTTGATATGCATTAGCTCTAACAGTGACAGCAAAAATTTAACAAGTAAATAAAACTATCTTATTTTCAAACAAGTTTCAGTAAACATTGTCATGATCTAAATCCTCCTATTTTTTCTGACATCTGATTCTTTCATCAAATACCATTTCTTCCATATTTAATGAAGAGTGAGAACTTCATCAAGAGTTTTTAAAAACTCCTGTGACCCTGACCCTGATTTAAATTCAGAAATTTTTCCTCTAGATCTTTGGGTGAAATTCTTGACAGCAACAAAGAAATGGGTTCTTTTGAGCAATGTATGTAGTAGTTTGAGTCTTAAGCCATTTAAAAATCACCTGGAATGTCTCATGGAAAGAATGCTGAATAAGCTACTGATGGATAAGTATCCAATTTTAGATGAAAAACATTTTATTTTAATCTTTATCAGAATTATTAACTTGCCTAGACAAAATTTTGCAAGCAAAATGCAAGTTATTATAATACTCTTTGAAAATAGGATTCCCTTTTCCTCACAGGAGTTGTATACAGATAACATCTACCTGAGTCTGCAGTTATTCCAGGTGACAGTATTCCTCCAAGCTTCTCTCAGAGTATTTTCAGTGTTACATGGTCAGATACACAGGGGTAGCTGGAAGGCAAGAGAAAAGTGGAAAACTTTCAAATGGAAGACAATGGCTTTCAAAAATAATTTCAATGAAAACGAAAGGTATGTTATAGAAATTAGGGGTTCAGATATCCTTCTGCACACAGATGTGAGCTGGAAGCTGCCCACATAGTAAACAGATCAGATGTGAGCCATCTCTGACTGACATCTGAATTATATAAATGAAATTTTTCATCTCAGACCAAGCTTATGTTCCTCCAGTTCAGAGTGTAGGTAGACTAAGCCCATATCTATCTGCAAAGGAGCACTGAGCTAGAAATATTGAGAGAACATGGATGCAAAGAAATAGGAAGACAACAATGGCATTCACTTTGGATTTGCTGTAGGTATATTTGACGTATTACTCACTGAGTAGCATTACATTTGTAAAATGACATTTCTGGGTAAGGTTGACAAAGTATCACTCTGAAGGGATATACTGGGAGCTGGATTTGTCCCGTAACCTCATTAAAAAATGTAAAAAAAGAGAGTTTTTATAGGTATTGCCCCTGAAGCTATAATTCAGAGTGATTATAAAAATTAGCATTTTGAAAACAAAACTCAAAAAAACAACACAAGAAATTGAACTATTTCTTACAGTAGTGAACTTATTGGTTGATTTATATGTTCAGCTGATAATTATATCTGTCTCCCAGGTACAGGCCCATTGAGACAGATATCTTCCTCGAGACATCCCAGGGCTAACAAGACACAAGACACAGATTTTTCTATTAGAGCATTCATCAGTATATTTTCTTACCAGAATGAAAAGACACTTCTCCTGGAGCATTGTGAACCTCCAGGGGCTAAAGAAATCCTTGCAGAAGAATAACCAAAGCTAAATTACACATCAAATATCATGATCACTCTTTATGCAGTAACTTTAATGCCAAAACAATATTAGTTCTGGTTTATATGTATTGTATGGCATTGACTTTTCAATGCCATCTGAAATAGATGGAGCTAGTAAATCAGAGATACATAATGAGTAAAACACATTCCTCAGGCTTTAATAAATCCCACCATACCCTTTAGAAAAGTTCACAGCATTGAGTTATTTTGTCATTATTAGTTACACTGCTAATGAAAACTGTGGACTGCTGGTTTGAGTTAGAATGAAGGTGGATCCTGCTACACTTGGGAGTATTCTGCATATCTATTTCCTTGGGAGCTTCATTGATGCAGCTTCTTAGACTCCAGTAGAACTTTTAAGTAAGGAGTAAATTTAAGTTAAGGAGCAAATCTCAAGCCATCACTTCAGATTTCCATATTCTTAGAGTGTTCTTATCCCTTTCTTAGCCATACCCTAATATCATGGGTGCAGAAGACAGATGCTGTTGGAAGAGATTCTACCACCTTCATCTGAGGAAATTTCATGTTTGTCAATGTTACTCTCCATTTACTATTTCTAACCACTCTAAACAAAGCAAATTTGTCTTCATGGAGAGGAAGTGACCATATAGGTAACGGATTCTTAGTGTTATAATCTTTATTCTATTGCAATCCTACAGTTTACTTGTTTCAGTTGTGTTTCCTGGATGTAAATGAGATCACAGTTTCCTACTTGATACACTAAAATATTACTTATGCTGCTACCAAAACTTTATATTATAAAAATAATTAATACATCCTACATGAGCCATATTCTTACTGCCTCATTTGGTGGGTTGTATGGTACTACAGAACATATGCCAAGACTATATCCTTAACTCATTTAAATATATTTGGTCTTGCTGACTTTATTTTAGGTCATCTGGGCATATGACTGCTATGCCTATGTCCTTCAAAAGATGGACATCCAATGGGGTGAATTTTTAAAGTAATGAAGAAGATTCTTATTTTATTATTATTATTTTCCCTAAGACCCAGATCAAAAGATATGTCAGGAAAAGGTAAACCTGATCTTTTCATTGGTCACTAATTGATATTTATTTTCTTTAAACAATACCCAGATTAAAGTCAATCCCAGTTCACTATCTGTTTAATTTCCTTGTATTAATTTTCCTGAGATTATTCCAGAAGGATTGTGTATTTAGACACTGGTAATATTTTTCCTTTTATAAGACAGAAAATCCATAGGGTTTTTTTATTGCCTTTAAAACAAATTTTGTACAAACAACTTTGCTATAAACACTATTGCCTAGCAAAATATTAAACAGAAGTGCAATTTCCCAATAACTGGTGGAATTTATGTACTGTAGTTAAAAAAAGTTGGTTTGCTTTGTGAAATTAAATTAAAAAGATAGAAGTCTAATCTGCATTTTCAGATCCTTTTGTAAAGGCTCCACTTTCCAGTTCCCTAAAACTGAGGGCAGAAATATGAACACAAAATAACACTGATATTTTTACCCTAGAGCTTTTTTGTAAGGAGATACTACATTTAGAGAGGAATGTTTTATTGTGTATTTGTGGTAAGATTGGCTGGTTTTGCACTTCTTACTCCATTGTAGCAGTCATCTTTTTTAAGTCTAAATGAAACATCCCATTATTTTCATTTTTTCTAATAATATGCCAATGCACATAGTATAGGCAGCAGCATACCTATCCAGCTAGGATGGAATCATACAAAAAGAGTTCCATGAAAATCAGTTGTTGTTGGGTGATGACTCAGCATGTTTATGCTATTTCTGGAAAGGCCACCCAGTATTAGCATCTTAGAATCCAGTTTTAGTATTAGAAAATGACCAACATTTTTGTCTGTGTTTGACATTAAGTCTCTACCATTTTGCAGGAATGAATGAAAATACCTGTCAGTCTAGCATCTGCTTGGACATCCCCTATTCACTAATTCCTTATATCATTCTTACGTTTCTAATAAGATTTTTTTTTTTAGTTTTGTGTTTTGTTTTGGTGTTTTGTTTTGTTTTTTTAATTAAAAAAAAAGCGTTATATCCTGATTGAGGAAAGTTTATTTCCAAGTCTGAACATTTTTTTACTGAAACAAAGGTTTGGTTTACATTCACCTCCACAACAAATCTATCTCTTTCTTTGGAAGTTTTTTTTCTAACACCTAAATCAGGAAGAAAGCAGAATTATTTTAAATACACTTAAATCAGAGAGTCTGTAGAAAGTTAAAGAAATGTCACACATAATTCTTCTCCTTTCAGAGAAAACTCTTTTCAAGATATTGATGCCAAAAATCAATCATGAGATTTAATGCATGCTAAAGAAAGAGTGGAAATAAACAGCTAATGGATTAAAAGTGGAAAGAAATAGAGCACAAAGTTCACATAGATAAAAACAAAAAATAATAATAAAACCAATGATTAAATACAAACACATGCATCTATGCAACTGAGGAAAATCAGCCAACCATTGCTGAATTACTTTGAGCATTAAATAGTGTATAATTAGGAAAGAAACAAATAGATGAAGAGATTGAATTTTAATGCCTTTCTGTGTTAATAAATAATAGATATGATAGTCAGAATAACTATGGAGCTCAGACACATGGGAAGATTAAAAGCAATGACAGGAATGAAGTAGTGATGTCCTCATTAATAGCAGTGATTGTGCATATTAGGATTAATGTGTGAAAAAAGCTATATGTTCTTTTCTTTCAGAGGTGCACTTTAAAAGAAGGGAGTCTGATTAGTGATTTTGTTTTAAAATGAAGTGCAATAAAAAAAAAAATTCTTTTACAGAAATGGAACACGAGATACCAGGAGATGAGAGGTTAACTTCAGGCACCTAACTCTGGCATTTTTGTTAAGATGATAGGGTTCCCAGATTCCCTGTGCAATTAATGGAGATAGATAGGGTCCTCCAGAGAGTAATTTAGAGCAAGAACCGAGCAAGGTGTCTTGAATTGTTCTCCATGGGAGCATCTCCCACTGACTACAGAGTTCAGGTCATTTCCTAGTCAACTTCTCTAGGTCATTAAGGTACCTAAAGTTAAGATCCTGGAATATCTCCCCCCTCCCCACTCTAGGTGTCCAGACACTATGCTATGGGGCATATAGGAGCAGCATGCACCTGCCTGCAAACACATGAAAAGGAGTGAGAGGGCAAGGATACGGAAGGGGTTGGAGAAAACCTTTCTACAGCAAACCACATGAATTCTCAGGCTAAATTGTGTTTTCCTCAGGTCTTACCTTCATCTAGGAAGTAACAAACTGGAGAAATTAATTGAGGGCTCCCTTGAGATTTTTGTTGTCAGGGGACAAGAGGAGAGGGACTATGTTTGAAGTCAGATGCTCTACAGGGATGCCACAGATTCCTGGGGATGGATGGTGTCTGGGGGCCCAGCTGCATGCTGCCAGCTTGCTGCACCAAGCCATCTGTGAAAGAGAGATTCCTATGTTTTTTTTCCTTGGTCTATTAAATAAAATCTATGTCGCAAACAAGGTTCTCAGGTACTGTAGAATCTATTAGCTTGTGTATCCATCTAAAATACTGTGTTTCTCATACTTGTAATAAAGACTGAGGATGTTTCATTTGAAACTGTTTACAGTTTGTTCCTGTAACTATTCTAGCATCATATTTAACCTAGGGCATCTTTAAATGCAAGTGGAGACATCCTATAAGAACCTGGGTATTTTCATCCCTGGGAAGTTATTTAGAATTTACTTGCCAACTGCTGCAATCAGCAGCATTTATTTTACTTTTATATTGCTATGAAACACAAGGATAAGCCAGTTCTGGCAGGGATGATGGAGTATTCTCTAGAGAAGACATAAAATAGAAAAATCTGCTCAAATCTTGCCCACCATTCCCTTTCAGTTCAATTGCAGAAGCTCCCTAGAGCACTGTAGGCCAATTCTATACCACTACTTCAGCAGCAGTGCCAAGTTCAGATCCAGCTTTGCCAGCTAAGCAGCTTGAGACAGTTGCATCCACATTGCCTTATCCCATCTCTGGCTCTTATTAGTTGTGTCCCCTCTGTGCTTCAGTTGGAGTAACTTGACCTCTCCTGATATCTTACAATCCACGTCCTCTACCTGACAGTCTGTCCTAGCAGATATATGTTCCAATCTGACTTGTCCCAGAAGCCTTTTCTGTCTCATCCTACTAGCATCCATACAAAATATGCTGCTTAGGAAGCCTGATATTTGCAGAAATCTGGAGCAGGTGCATGACAGTTGTTTTGGAGCACCTGGTTGCTTTTGTGATCAGGTCTGACACGCTGGGAGTTGGAGGTCCTTTGCCTCTTTGGTTTTGCCTCTGAGAACAATTGTAGTGTCTCTGGGTGAAAGATATCCTACTTAAATCAGTGACAAGTCTTTGAAAAATTGCCCTGTATGACCAGATTTTAGCTAGTCTTCCTAGCAGTGAGACTGGACAAGTCTCTGCAGCTTGATCTAGTTTTCATCACTGGAAAGGCACCAGCTTGGAAAGAGGAAAACCCACGGTCAACGTCACAGTTACAGAAGCAAGCAATCAGTCATGTGCTCTTCCTATATAGAGAACATCAAATGTATTGTCATTTGTTCAGTGTGATTGGCCTGAGCATTGCTGATTCTCTGACAAGAATTCCTTGGAGAAGGAAGAGCTTGATAAAGTGATTCTAAGGGATCTTGACCATCTGACAGCTTTATGGACCTTCACTAGAGATCTTCTCTCACTAACAGAGTCAGTGAAATCTCCTGCTATCTGTTCTTGATCCATGGAAAATGCATGTCTTGAAGGCTTATGAGGACATAAGGCTCTTAGAACATAAGCCCTTCATAGCAGAGAATTGTCTACCTTTTATTTCTTTCTCTTCTCTCCCCATTTCCCCCCTCCACCCCCCTGCATTTTTCCCACTGCAGTTGAGACATAAACAATATAGATAATTGTGGTGGATTAGCTTTCACAGTCAGATACACACCCCACTACTCACTCACCCCTTCTCAGTAAGGTAGGAAAAGAAAATTGATAAGAAAACTCATGGGTCAAGATAAAGGCAGTATCACTTATCAATTACCATAATGGGCAAAACAGGCTCAACTGTGGAAAAATAATTTAATTTATTGCCAATTTAAATAAGGTCCATTGTGGAGCCAGCTGGAACTGGCAGTGTCCACCACAGGGCATCCCCTAACCTCCTCCCATAGTTATCATCCCTGCAGCTGCTCTGATACCAAAACCTCACCACAGAAACCTGGTACAATAATACTAAAATAATAATTAACACTGTAACTTGCATGTTGAGTTGAATACATTCAAGTCTTGATAAATCTGTGGAGGCACATGTATCTCAAGGTTTTAATTTGGACCATCTGCTGATAAAAGAAGATCACCATCTAGTCCCTACACTATCTTTTGTTTTGCGTCACAGACTGGTATCGGAGCATGTAAACTGGATTTCTTTTGGATGAGACTGAACTGGAAGATGCTCTTTAGCAATAAAAAAAATACACTCCAGCTGCAAGTGGGCATTCAGTCTATGCAGACAGTCCAGAGTTGGTCTGAAGGAAAAATATCCTAGATGATGCATAGTGCAGGAATCAGACCTCCAGCACCAACTCTTGCCCTCCCCATCTGCTCTTACACTACTTGACAATGTAGATATAGTCTATGTTGTGAGCTATGTGTAATATTATTATTATTATTATTTAAATTTACTTCTAACTAACCCTTTGGCTTTAGCTTTTCCATTATCACAGGATTTTCAAACTATTTCTTCCCTCTCTCACCTATATAAACAGAAGTCTCTGTGAGAACCCTCTATGAATTTACTTGAGTCACAATGCAGGGAATTTAAACAGGACACTTCCTTCTTCATTTATAATATTTCACACTTTGTCACACCTGTGTCCACCAGGCATATGCATTGGAGTTTAGGAAACAGGGATACTAGGGAATATGTAATAGAGCTTAAATAATATTTCCTAGTCACAATTGTAGGGGAGAGACAGGCACTGCTGAGGATGGAAATTTCCTTCTGCACTAGAAATCTCTAGACATCTTTACCTAAAACTATAGCATAGTGTAATGTTTAGGGAGTGATGGATCTATATTCTCATTATGCTCCACGTGTCTGTACAGGAGACATCCACAGTCGATGGAAAAGACTAAATTATTTTGGTAAGCAAATGAGTGTTTATTATGCAATAGCACCTGGAGGTCTCAATTAATTCTCTCTATTGTGTTATGCACTGTATGAACTCACTGTAAAACACAGTTCTTATCCTAAATACCTCAAAGGAAGAGTCTGAAGTATCTTTTCTGTTGTCTTAATTTCTCTCCCACACAAGCTGGAAGGCATAGAAGTAGGCTAAAAGTAATTTCTGATAATCTGACCCCGTGTCTTCTCTAACAAAAACTAAAAAAAAAATAAAATAAAAAATGATCAAAACTGTCAGAAACCCTTGTGTCCTGTCTCCCAGTACTAATACTGTAGCCATCAACTCAGAGTAGGGCATTTCACATTATGAAAAGTGGTATATATACTTTGTAGGCAGAGATTTCCTGAGAAGGCTTTTCAAAAGCTTTTTCATTTGCTACAGTCTTTAGCTTTCCAAGAAAGAAATTTATGTTACAGAAGCATTTTAATGAATTGCAAAGACACTTCATCATTGGATGAGACTGTGTAGCAATGTCCAAAAAGGATAGGAGCTAGATTTAAGATATAGAAATGATACTAATTCTCTGTTTTGTATGGTGACAGGTTTTGTTAAAGGGATACATAGAAAACCCTGAAAGCACTGCTGCTGGTGCCATCAGTGAAACCACCAAAGAAACTGAAACCAAAACAAGTTACCTACAGGATAAAAATAAATGTACATGAATGCATAATGAAATACATGGAAAGACCTACCTATCTAAAGATGAAGAAAGAAAGAAGTATTTTCTGAAAAAAAAATACTTTTTCTTTCAGATACAAGATGCTGACAGATCTAGTCAAACAAGTTCAGTTCATCATTGTCTGTAATGGACTCATTGCTGGCATCAAATTAAGCCTCTTATTATCCCAGTTTCCATTTCACATTTATAAAACCTGGTATGTTCTGATACTTTCCCCACACTAAACCAGTGGCCTGCTCTGCCTGTAGCCCTTGCTGTAAGCTTCCCTCTCCTGCCAGGGGTTTGGCAGTCCTTGGCTCCCAGAGAGGCCAGGAGCCTTTCAGGAGCACCATAATGGGAATTCTGAAGATCACTTCAGCATGGCTGCTGGTGGCTGCTGATGCCACCAGGAAATCTTGTGAGTGCTGAGCAATTTACACTTCTCAGTGTATGGGATTTTCTTCACAGTCAAGGGATTTTCTGTCCATGTTTATTCCCAGGCTGGAGACAAAAAAAAAACCGATTCAAGTTTTTGTAGGGAAATGATATGAGAAGCTTTTAATATTTTAAGGGTCCTTAATTTTAGTCAAAAGGAAAAGAAGGCGAAAATGGCCTTCTGTGTCTACTATATTGCACAGAACCTCATTTTCAGAGAGGCTTCTTAAAGAGCTCACTCTTCACCACAGAAATTTGACACTAAGGTTAAATAATATTCTAATTTTAAAAGGTCTTTAATGTTTCGCCCAGGCAGGCAGACTTTCTTGGACTATGTTTTTAAGCAGTATAGCCTTTAGTGGTTGCAGAAAGAACTCTTCCATTAGTCTCTAGTTTTGATATATCCCACCTAGACTAAAGTTAGGCAAAAAGTAAAAGGAATACTACTCCTCCCTTTGCAGAAACCCTCTCTTGAAGTTCCTCTGATAAGAATATAAACATCCTTGAATCTTCTGATAACTTTTTTTTTCTTTCCTTTTTACAAAAGGGCTGAAGCATACCTCTATCTGCTTACTTATTATCTTACAGTAAGCATTTTACTTTTGCTTAACTTAAAAACCATAGAGCTGTATCAGAACCTCAAAGACGAAACCTATAATTTCCCAGAAATATGGATGATTTATGTCTAAACCCGTACAAAGCATGTACATTTAAAAGAAGATGGTGAGACTTTCTGAGATTAAATGCAAAGGTGGAGGTCCAGGATAGCAAGTCTTTCTCACATATAAAAAAAATAATAAAAAAATTGCTGAAAATGAAGTATAGGAATTTTGCCATTATGTAGAATCTTTACAGGAGATATGAATATGAGAAGACCTATTAATACACTCCACACATTAATTACTCCACAAGGTAACTCAATATAATGCAGTTGATTTCAGCAGTTATGTGAGGTTATGACAGCTGCAGAGTCAGCCCTGAAGGTTAACTTACCAACTCAGTGCAAATGATAACCCTATCAGAAATATAATAGTGCATTTAGAGAGATATAATTGTTTAGAGAAAGGCTTCTCTACTCCAGTGAAGGAAATGGAAGTCCTTCTGAAGCAAATATACTTCGGGGAGGGCAGCAGAGCCAGTGCAATGGAAAGCAGTGGGATGGCACTGGTGACATCATGCCATTAACATTTTACATTAGCTTACAGTAACAACTGTCTGTCAGTGTGTAAAGGCTTGGGCAGGCTGCTCAGAATTGTATCTTTATATTATCTATTGTGAGATAGCAAGTGTCTTAAGATCCTTGCTGTTTTGGAAGTGGAAACATAATTATGGGCAAATGGGACACTAGGACAACACAGATATGGTATATTAGAGCTTTACCTTGATGGAATTATTCATCTTCTATCTTTGGCATATTACTGGAAACAAGCAAAACAACAATACATATCATGGTATTATAGCAGTACAGGAGCAGAGCATTCACCACAGGTTGTTGATTGATGACCGGGGAAGAGCAGGAGAAGAAATATGTATCTGTCACACAACTGACAGAGCAGAAATGCAGACCTTAGCCAAAACTTGAAGGTAAGACCAAGTCAGTCAGTCAATATAGTGTAATGTGAGTACAGCATACACTGATGTCCTCTGGATTCTTCAGAGGTGGCAGGTGTCTTTAGTCTAGGTCAAGCAAATACTGTTATGTCAAGAAAGTACTTGGATGGAAAAAAGGAAAAAAAATAATTATATTTTATTGTTTATGCACTATTTCTTTGATTTATAGCTTTTCTTCTGCAACCCAGTATTCCTTCATGATTTCCTTTGTGCACCATAGCAAATAACCCACGTACTTAAAAATTTCCTTATCTGTACAGTTTGTGATCTAGAGAGAAGAGGGAGCATTAGAGTATCACTGCTGCATGCAATCTTTCAATATTGGGATATGATAGATTAAACAAATGACAAATGTTGCCGTTTAAAGGCGTAGCAACCTGGTTCCAAAAGCGCACGGCTACCGCCCAATAACCGCACGGTCCATCAGCACCTGACACCAGCGTGGTGGGTGGCAAAATGGCATTTGTTGGTGAGCGACACGGCACTTTATAACCTGGGTTTACAACGTCACTTCCGTCTGCTTGCATCATAACTAAGCGCTGTTAGCTATCAGGCTATCAGGAGTGGAGTCCTAGCTTTCCGTACAACGCGATATCTTCCGGCCACCAGGCCCGAACCAACAACACTTTACCCAGCGTCAGTCTCCTGTACAGTTAAAAGCAGGGAAGCTGGGCAGTGGTGCCGTAGTCTGGACTCTGGGATGCATACAGCATGTTATACGGTAGGAAGAATGTACCAAACTGGGGGAGGAGAACATATGGAAGATGTGTGATTTCTAATGAGTTCAGTGATAGTCTTTTACAGAAAATCTCTCTTATGTATCCAGCGAAATCCTGTTTCCATTACTATTCATCTGAGCAAAGGAGAATGTTTTCTCTGTCTTTGCTCGGTTACTGCCTCACTGCTGCAGAGAAATGCTAGAGAAGGGCCTCACTTCAGATAGCAGCCAGGCTCTTCACAGCATGTTTGAAGTGGTAGATGCTGTAAGGTGGTTCCACAGAACCTAACTCATGCCTTCACTGGAAGGTCATCTTGGAATGTCCTGTGACTGCTTCTGGCTTGTGCAAGGTCAGTTTGGTGATCCCAATCCAGTTCCAGTGTCCATTCCAAGAAACACCTGTCACAACTAACCGTACTGATAACCAGCTTAGGAATTGTGGAGAAATAGATCCCAAGACAAGGTTTCCTGAGGTTAGCATCTGACTAGATAGATACAGCTGCTTCTCCAATTATACAAAACCCAGACACAAACAGCCACTTGGCCACTCTTGCTGTGAGCCAGTGATACTCACCAGAAGGCAAAGAGGTGCTTAGCCAAGTATCCACTGACCAAACTCATGTAGCAAGAAGTCTCCAAGTAGCCAGAACCCAGAATCACCTTGACTTTTGGCAAAGAAATGTTCCTTCAAGTGCCTTAGGACTACTCACTGTTGTGCCATGCTTCAGTACAAGCAAGACTTTCCCAGAGCAACCCAATAAAACCAGGATTTGTTTACCAAACATGACAAGGAGAGAAGATGCTCACAAAGTAATCAGAAAAGAAGCATTTGTTACATTGAGAATGAAAAAGTTGCCCTCAACAGGGCTGTGAAAAATGAAACAAAATGCAGCCTTGAAAGCAAGACGCATGTTGACCATTTTCAGTTAGTGAGCACATGCTGCTCTCTTACTGGCAGAATTACAGCCTTGATGTCTTATCCAGCATAGAATAGCAATTGGTACAGTTACAGCTTACAAATCATGAACTAAACCTGAACACATACACCGCAGTTACTAGTCTGCAATTAGATTGGGCATGTCCGTAATTTGGGCCTGTTTCTGAAACATTCAAAGCACTATCAGATCCCAAGGTTGGTGAGTATTGTGGATACCTAGTACTTTGCAGAGTGGAGCCCCTGAGATTTGGAGAAACATTAACTAAATGCTTCCATCCCACCATCCCTGATTTGGTTGTCTGTCTCCTTAGAAAAGAGATGATGTAGAGAAGGAAGAGAGTCAAAATGAAAGCAAATGTAACTAAGTCAACTCATCAGCAAAGATAGAACATAGCCAGAGGAGTTACACAGTTCAACATCACCCTGTCACTTGGTCAGGCTCCAAGACCAACATGTCAGTGAAGTCAGAGGTGGGAGCGAGTGAGAGATGTCTCAGGGACACCTTCCTCAGTCCGGACAGCAAAATATAAGGTGATTCATTCAATGTTTTATTTTTCTTGGACATGCAAGACCTCAGCTGTAACAGTGCCTCAGGCACAGTTTCCTCAACATTAAACAGTGTTTGAAAGAAGTGCACTCACCCCAGCTCCTCACAGAAGTTCACGATGGCATCAAAAGCAGTCATCACAGCTTTGTCAGATTCTTTTAAGGTGCCTTTTTTTTCCTGAAAGCAGATGGGGACAATAACTATAGTCTTCGATTTAAAGATAAATGGATAAAGTAACTCTAGCGATGACCAAAGCCAACCCTTCTGATCAACGTGGCAAACAGGT
The DNA here is from genome assembly GCA_027560015.1 of Chloroceryle amazona. Lineage (NCBI taxonomy): Eukaryota > Metazoa > Chordata > Aves > Coraciiformes > Cerylidae > Chloroceryle > Chloroceryle amazona. Next base: position 2,502 of record JANHFX010027088.1, on the reverse strand, counting down.
ACAGACATCACCCTGTCTCTGCTCCACACTTCTGCTCACCCATGCCTCTCTAATGGAACTGGAGCTGGATCTGGCATCCCCTTCCCTTCCTCCTTCACTCCCTTCTGCTGTCTCTGGAAACAGCGCTACAGACCCAGAAAAACTCATTTCATCTTTGGTCTAGTTTGCCTGCAGTAACCTCTGAACGTGCAAAGGCAGCGTACCTAGATAGGTGGCTACTATTCTGTAGGTTTTACCTGGATGTTAGAGAGCTCCTTCTTAATCAGGAAGCTGACTTGATCCCGGTCATTCCTTGAGTAATAGAGGCGGCAGCAGGATGGCTTCCCATCTCTTCCAGCTCTGCCAGACTCTTGGTAGTATCCAGCCATTGACTTAGCAATATTCCAATGGGCAACAAATCTGTGTGGGATAAGACAACAGGAAATGTAAGGCTGCAGGTTTCTCAGATCACTGCCTACATGATTGTGGCGTTTGTGGACATCAACAACAGTAAAAAAAAAATAAACAAATAAAAACACAACAGGGCAGCAAAAGCAAAAAAGACAGAGGATTTAGCACAGCAAGGGATTTTGCCCACAGAAATTTAAGTCCTCTTAACATGAGACACGGGAAAGCAGCAGAGCAATAGGAAATGCACTTGAACAACAGGCAAAGAGGATGTCACTCCAAATGGACAGAAAAGAATGAGCACATGAATTTCCCAAACATGCATGCAGTTGTACCATAAAATACAGCATTAATAAAAACCTCCCATTTCTTTTATGGAACATACAATTTAAAATACTCAATTTTAACAAGATACTTCTTTGCCAACAAAGTCTGCATGGAAAATTCTGTCTCCCCAAGCTCACGTGTAGATGAGGGCACCCTTCCCAGCCAGCAAATACATCTATGAAGCATTATTAAACTTTGTGTAATCTCTGAAGGAAGGTTTTCAACACACCCCTGCAAGACTGCTTTAAACCTGCTTGCACCTGAATATGCAGCAATTTGGCTTATACCTCTGTTGAGAAGATTTGACAGCATGGTAACACTGCCAATGTCTTAAATACCAATCTGCCTCAAAAACAGCATGTCCCAGAGGCAGGTATGATGCATATGGGTGTGGCAAAAGATTAAATGAAAAAAAACAAGCAAACACGCTTCTCCAAGCACAAACACTCCAGGAACAGGCCAGGCAGGAAGCATCAGAGCCCTACACATTTAATCCCCACCAGGAAGTTTACTGAAGGATTCGATAGATAATCTCAAACAAAACTGAGTTAACAGTGAAGAGAGAGGAGCAGATTCCATCAGGAAAGAGAGACACCTCCATTTTCCATTTTGTCCAGAGGAGTCCCCTCTAGAACTTGTCAGACCTGATCTTACTTGATAACATCACATGAATAATCAGAACTCTGCAAAGGGTAAGCAGCAGTACCTTGTTGCTTCGGCTTGGGTATAACATCCTTTATCAAAAAGCTATCCTGTAAAGAGTTGCTTTAACTCCATTCTTGGGAAGTTAACCATATCCAAAGCATATTTCAGCTACAACTGACTCTCAGCCAGCCCTCTGCATTTCTGTTACTCTTTGCCTTTTCTAACAACTCCCTTACTGAACAGGGCAGAGTGGTTTCAGCAGGACATCAATTCATGCTGCTATCATAGGAGACATCACATTTCTCTGTGGGGTAATGGGCATCAAGCAGGAAAATAGGCTGCCATTGCTCTGGGATCCTGCTGTCTGTCAGGACAGCAAGACAGACAGGACAGCACAGTCGTGAACTGACCCGATTGTCTCAATGGCATCCTGCCCCTCTCCCACAGTGTTCAGAGCAATTGCTTTATGTGGATCCAGAGTAAAGATCGGGTCTGTGTGGGGTGCTGTGTGAGCTGCACCTGAGTTATTCTTCCACTGTGCACTCACAGCTCACAGAACTCAGCACAGTTACACCGCAGTGCGTGAACTTGAACGCCACAGAGCAACTATGGTGACAGAAGTCCAAGAGGAACAGTAATTGAAATCATATGCAAAGTTTCTGTCCTTGAACTAGAGCTGTATTTTTTATATGGTTATTGCTATTTGTGAACTGGTTCCCCCCCCCCGCCACTGCATTGCAAAAGGCATTTCCTAAAAGCAGCTGGGTCTCCTGATCTCACTATTTCAGTAGGGGATGTGTGAATTATTTTAGGTGTGGATTTTCATCCCACTGTTTTTTGACAGCAACTATTGCACTGAGATGCACTAAGAGATGTGAAAGGGACAGCTGTGATTGCATCAAGATGGCTATTTTTGAAACCCTGAAGGATGTGAAAAACAGAAAAAGAAAGCATTCCTCCTATCTTCTGGGGTTTGATGATGACAGACAAAGCAGTGTTCTGGTGCCTTGTTTTTAATTTCTCTACAAAACCTTTCCAGGTTCATTTTTGCTGCTTCTAAGATAAAAAATACAAAACAACCAAACAAAAAAAAACAACCAAACAAAAAAAAACAACCAAACAAAAAAAAAAAAAAAAAAAAAA
>JANHFX010027087.1:0-72531 GCA_027560015.1 Chloroceryle amazona | reverse complement strand
GACCCCCGGTGTCGGAGGGGGGGCTGCCGGAGCCGCGGGCGAATGTGCCTCCTGCCGGAAGTCGGCGCGGCCTCTGCTCTGCCAGCGGAAGCGGATGCGGCGCCATTTTGTTTCGGGTGATGGCGACTGTCGTGCTCTGGAGCTGGGGAGTTTAGTGCGGGCCCGGCCTTCTGGGGGACTCGCTTCTGGGACAGTCGTTGTTACTGCGAGTTTCCTCCTCCTCGCCGCATCCCCTGGTGATGTACGGAGGGGTCGGAGGTTCTCGACGGACTGCAGAAGAAGCAGGCCCGCCGCCCCTAATGTTGTTGTCAGGCGGGGGAGCGGTCCCCGGGCCCCCCGGAGGAGGTGGAGGAGGAGGAGGAGGAGGTGGGAATAGCCGTGTGGAGCTGCTGGTGTTCGGCTATGCCTGCAAGCTGTTTCGAGATGATGAGAAGGCTCAGTACCAGGAGCAGGGGCGACACCTTATTCCTTGGATGGGAGACCCCAAGATCATGATCGATAGGTCGGTGTAACACAACCCCCAGACTCTGCTGCGAGATCTCCTGTTATAGCCTCTTTCTGTTCCTCCCCTTATGCTGTGGGCAAGTGAGGGCGGGGGATGAACAAAGGGCTCACTCTGGCAGATGTGTGGGGATCTTCTTCGCTGGCAGAGTTGTAGGGCAGCTCCTCTCGGAGAGTGCTTCAAGTGCTGCTTTTGTCAGGCTGCAGGGCCATCCCCCCGGCAGCGGGAACTTGGGGTTCCCCTCCTTCTGACAGGCAGTGTGCGTTGGGCCTTTTTGCTCCGCTTGCTAGGGTAGGGTTTACAGCGTGGAGCGGAGCGTGGGAATGATCTGTTCCTTTTCAATGCAAACCACAAACATTATCTTTTCTCACTGGGAAACCAAGGGAGCCCTATTGCATGGAAGTACTTATAAGGCACTTTATATGTTCTGGAAGCGAGAAGGCTGTAGTGTGGGGAGTGGAAAGCTATTTATCCACCTTAGGGGAAATGGGGTTTTCTTATTTCTCCTGTGTAATTTGGCTGCAGGCTCTCGGGGGGATACCCACGAAGCAGTTCTTGGCCTAATTCTTCCTTGTGCCATGATTCACTGTGTTAGGCTTTGATTTTGGGTGCTTGCTTTTCAAAGTTTATGTCAGGGGTGGCTTTATTTAGTTGTTTGGCGGTAGGTAGAGGTTCGTGGCCAAAGAAAGTAACAAAACCTGCTTTGATGTTTTGCCTGGTGTCTTTTAAGTTGTTTCAGCAGTGCAAGGTGGCATTTAGAAATAAATTCATTTAGAATGAATTTTCTGTTTTCCTGGAGAGAGGTAAAATAGGAGGGCAGGTTGGGGATATCTGAGTGCAGTCCTGAAAAGTACAGTTCGAGAGTTGTGGCTGATCCTGAAAACCTCAGTGGGAAAGATGGAAGGATTTTGGTTTGAAAAGGATCCCATGACATACTATAGATATTTGTTCCCTCAATTTCATCATTGTTTGGCTGCTATACATGATGTTTCTTGATTTAACAACTGTATTTGGATTGGAAAAATATCAGTAAAGGAAGGGTTTTTTTATTTCCTTCCGTAAGACCAGAGGAAAAAAGACATTTCCTTGCACTTTTTGGGGGTTTACACTATTGATTTTGGATTGAAATTAATTTCTTAGTTTGGAATAAAGACGAAGACATGAAAAAAAGAATCATAAATGTTCCTAGCTCTAATTGCTCACTTAGATGAGAACAGAAGTGTTAAAATGCACACTTCTAATCCTGAACACTCTTGTGACAAGTTCCATTAGTAGGTAGAGGCCACTTTTGTGGTCCTGTGCAACAGTAACAACAGTGATCCAGTTTACAGGCTTTGCAGAAATTGTTGGGAGCAAAACCTAAGTATGTGCATGTATAGGTATGAAATACTGAAAAATTATGTAACATACATTTGTAAGTTAAGGGAGCTTGCAATTACTAATCTTATAAACTCCTTTAGAAGCTTAGATTCTTTTTATCTCCAGCAGCAGGAAGCGTTCATTTTCACCATTGTGAGAAAAGCATGTTGCTGTGAGAAGACGTGGGTTGAAGTTTGCCTGTGGACAGAGCTTGATTAACCAGACTTACGTGTTTCATTAACTTTTTGCTATAAGAGTATTTACTTTCTTTGTTTTTGGTCTAGCAAGTTGGCACAAGTCAAGAGTTGTGTGTGGGAAGACACCTCAGCGGAGTCGAGTTTACTGTCACTTTCCTTTTTGATCAGTTTTCTCTTACTGATGCACAAACGTTATCCCAATGCAGTGCTTTTCCTGCAAGTGAAATGATTTCTGCTTAGTAGAAAGGAACTGTACGCCATTGATCTTTGCCGTTTTTACGGTGAACCTCCTTAAATTGCATGTATATGTTACTGTTCCTATGTATGTGTGTCTCTCTATCACATAACCCAGAACTTATTTCCTCAGCCAAATGGCTAGGGGCCGAGCCTAGCCATGATTTTACCTCCAATGGACGCAAGTTTCTATGGTGAAGATATCTCCTGAGAGTTCGGGACTAGCAGAAAGAAGCGAGGAAATTTCGACCGTTTGGTTCTTACGGATAGGTATTTATGTATTCGGGTTTGTGTGAATGTAAGCTATTTGACTTTCCAGAAAAACGTATTTTGCAAGTGACATTGATTGGTTGGTTGAAGCACGTACGGTAAGAGCTGTTAAGGAAATGGATCCCACTTAAACTATTAAAGGATACCTTTGCCTTTAATTGTAATAATTTATTAGTTTCTCGGAGAGGAATTTAGACTATTAAACAAATTTTCCATACTTGGTGACAAATGATTAGCAAAATTAAACGTAACTTCTAAAAGGAAATATGCTTTAACGTTTAAGTATTTTATTTTTTTTTTCATTTTTAATGGGTAAGTATTTTAAGTAGTCACATAAACCCAAGCCCTAAGTTTTTTGCATTGACCAACTGTTTCGTCTTGCAGGTACGATGGGCGTGGTCACCTACATGACCTTTCTGAATATGATGCTGAATATTCCACGTGGAACAGAGATTATCAGTTGTCTGAAGAGGAGGCTAGAATAGAAGCCCTCTGTGATGAAGAGAGGTATTTAGCCTTGCATACGGACTTGCTTGAGGAGGAGGCGAGGCAAGGTATTGCTCAAGGAAACTTCCTGAGTTTAGCACATGTTTAAATAAATAATTATGAAATTAAATTTACTCCTAATTTTATACTCTCTTTTTCTGATGTTATCTTGACAGTACCCAGTGGATTCGAAAAACGGGAGTCTTTGCGTATGTGAGAGGACCTCAGGATAGCTTAAATATAGATCCACACAGAAATTGCCCAGATTCTGAGGGCAGACTGGGATTTCAGACCCAAAAAAACCCAAAAATAAACACATTCTGCTTCATTTCTTAGTGTTTTACAAATGAAAATCTGTGCTTTGTATGCATGATTACACTAGAATGTTTTAACCCACAGCCTTTATCTCTTCAGGAAGAAATTAATAGTCAGCATATGTACATGCTGTGTTTTTGTATTCAGTTTTTAATGAAAACTAAAATGATTAGGTGAAAACTTAAAAAAATAAAGTAAGAAATATTACCTTTTTTAAAAAAGAAATTCGCTTTAAAATATGTTCTAATGGTTGGTAATTGCATTTTTGTTGAAGAGGAGGAATATAAAAGACTGAGTGAAGCTTTGGCAGAAGATGGTACCTATAATGCAGTGGGATTCCGTTATGGCAGTGATTATTACGACCCTTCGGAACCCACTGAGGAGGAGGAGCATCAGCCTGCAAAGCAAAGAGGTAAGGGGTGAAAATAGCAAGGGTTAATTGAGAGGAAGAGCGTAGCACCTTCATGTCTTGTCACTTGCAGTTGAGGGTTGAAATACATTAAAAAAGTCTAAAGGCATTTCAGCAAAGTCTTTACAGAACTGTGTAACTGAGTTTTTGTCGACTTTGCCCTTGATCTGCTTAAACGTTTTCCTTCTACAGCCCAGTCAATACTGCAGTACTCAGGATAGGAAATAAGTTCTGCTGTCTTGCAGGTTTTTACTCAGGAAAAGAAATAATACTTCATCTCACGGCTGTCTGTGAATGCTATGTTTCTTGGTCAAGAAGGAAAAAGATCATTACGGCATAGACAGAATAGTAATTAATGAGAATATGTATTTTTTAGTTTAGATTTTTGTCATTTATCATAAACAAGTCTGTCTTCAGCATAGCTCGACCTTCTCCGTGATCTTTAAAAGTGCAGAATTCAGGTTCTCATGTTCCCATCTTTAATTACAGTAACTTTGCATTTTTAACAGGAAGTCTTAAGGAGACTTTCAAGTGTTGCTGAAATGTATCTTTGTAAAGTTAGGGTAGTTCAATTACCAGCTGGACTATCTAACTGCATATTACTGGGTAACCACAATACGAGCTGTGTTTTTCTTTTTTACCAAGGTTTTGTTTACCAAAGCGTGTGCTATGTTTTAGGTGCTAAAACTTATTTAGTGATTTTTTTGCTGCTATGAGTGAGAGGCTGCATCAAGGCAGTGCCTGTGCCGCTTGCCTGGAGTACAGGGTTTCTCCTGTATTCTTCAGTACTGCTGCTGAATTGTGTTGTCTTCTCTGGGGTTTATTTCATTTGTTTTATTCCCATTTGTCTGGTAGATTCCATAACCAACTAGTTTCCAAGTTCTTTTTATGTAAGGCTTTTGAGTGTTTCATGCCATGGGGGTGTTTTTCATGTTGTATGGATCTGTGTATAGATGTATTGGGCTAAGCCTACTGAAAAATTGGAGGTGATGAGAAGAAGATATTTGTAGTTTTGCTCCCCCGTCTTTCTCTGCTGCATAGAGATTATAAAAGTGAATGCCCTCTCCCTATTGGCCATTCAGAATGGAATCTGCTGAACTTTACAGCGTGTCTGGACTGTAGGAGGCCTTTGCAAAACTGTGAGAAAATGTGTTGTAATATTGCAGAGTCTACCTTTGATCAAGCGTATGTGGAAAAAATAAAAATTCAAGTTTCATTTCCAAAGAGAGCTCTCATAAGTTCAAGTTGGGTTCAGATTGCTCCATGTTATTTTTCTTTCCTAGAATGATGAGATATCTAGAATAATGTACTTTAGCGTTAATGAAGTGATATTTTTAGGAATAATGATAAAATGGGACAACTTAGTGACTGGCAAAGGGAGATATAACTACCCAGTCTTCCAGCAAGTTAATATTTAGTTAATTAATACTTGATGCATCATGAAAGTGTCATGCTAAGCTATTACAAAATCATGTGGTGTAATGTGCACATTCTGAGTGCTGCTGACAAGAAGTAGAGATTCTCATAGCAGGTCACTGGAACATTGTCTACATTGTGAGCTTTCTTATCAGCTCTTTACTGAAAATTTTTAGTAATGATTGACAACAAAGGGGCATTTTCTAGTAGCACTTGAGAGTACTTGGTGGGGAAAAAGTACTTTGGGCAAAAGTGAGATAGGAGCATCAGTATTATGTTTCACTGTAGCTGAGTTGTACAGACTTTCGGTAGATTGCTACGTGGTAACAGGATCCCAAAACATAGATCTATAAAATTTTAACATTGTTTTTTATAAACCACAGCAGTGTACCATCCAGGACTGGAAGATGCAGATAACATTAATGTGAATGACAGGCTGTGGTTTTGTGAACATTTCTGGTGTTAGCTGGAGCTGCTTTGAAACAGTCTTGTTCTGCTTTGTCACCTGCTTCTTCCTTCTTGATGCTAAAATTTCTGTGTTCCTTTGTGGAGTTAAACTGTCGGAGTTCATTAAAAAAACAGACAAACAAAAAACCAACCTGCCAGACAGCAACAAAAAAGTTAACTCACTTTCTTGCCTCAGTAAGAGCTTGTACACAGTAATTGCTACAAGATCTCATGCATGGTTAGCCTGTTCTGCTGTTTGTGTCCATAGTTCCCAAGCCAGGTTTTCATGTGGCTTGTGCCGTCTAATTTGTTAGGATAAAAACAGAATACGTTTACTTTTAGTGTTATGTATTCTACTAGCTTTAAAAGTTACTTTAAAAAGTAAACTTTCCACTTCGATTATTATAAAAATTGGTAAAACAAACTATTTTCTGGTATACCAAATAACAGGCTGTAATACAAATGTGCCTTTATAGAAAAATAACCGTTTTCAATGAGTAATTCATATGATAAATATGTTAAAAATTTGTGATGTTAAAAGGAACCCATACCAACTTGAGACTGAACTCACAGATGAATATTTATTTTAATGAATTATTAAGGCAGCTACTGATACATCTCTGTGGGTGCTGAAAGTGGATTTCAGTCTCCCTATTGCATTCCCGTGCAATTTTCATTAGGGTTAAGAAGCTGATGAAAATACTTAGGTTTGTTTGCATAGGCTGAAATGGTTTATTAGCAGGGAACTGATTTCCAGAGACCAGATTCATGGGTCTTAACAGCTCTAGAGATATTGGATAAATGTAATATTTTAATCATTGGGAAAGGATTCACCCAGTGCATTGAAAATTATTTCCCTTAATTTTGCGTGGGTTTTCTTGTAAAAATAAAAATTAATATTAATGAAAAAGAATGTTTTCTATTTGATTTGGCACTTATTTGTCATCAGGGCTAAGGTTTATGGGGTTTTATTCTTCTTAATACATCTATTAAGACATAATTTATGTAGTCTTAAATAAACTACAAATAACAGCAGCGAGAGGAACCGTATTTAAATGTCTTCAGTGCAAATGCTGGTTATAATTTCATTTGATAAATTCCTTGATTACATATCCTGTGGGAAATGCTTTATTTTAATATTTTTTTGTTAACATTTGGGTAATTTGACATGTTCTGTCCTATAGTATTTTATTGTGTCATTTCTTTTAGAAACAGCTCAGACAGAAAATGTAGAAGAAAATGAAGAACCTTTTGTTGCCCCTCCGGGACTGAACGTACCCTCTGATGTGGAACTGGTATGTGTGTGCATTTAACTCAACCTACATTTCTGTCAATTTTCAAGGAGCTTATGGTGCTTTACTGATTTTTATTTTTTTTTTAATTATTTTTTATTATTATTATTTTTCTTCCATTAACTTAACTGTGGTCCATTCTAAATTATTCTAGAATATTAGCTTAATTTCACATGTTCTTTCTTGAATTCTTGAGTTCTCTCATCTCTCTTGAATCTTCTTTTTCACACTGAAATTATTGCAGTGCTTATGCTAAGTGCATTTAGAATCACTTGTGATATTATTTTAGGCAATGCAGAAAAAAAGGCGGTTGTTCTTGGAATGGATGCTTGTGTAGATGTCAGGGTTGACATCCCAAATGCAAAGGACCGTTAAACCAAAAGATTAGTTCTGTTCAGGAGGTTTTTTGTGGATTCTTTTTAATTGAGTTCCAATCTGAAGGGGGTAGAAAGTGATCAAATACAAAGGTTGTGTTTGTCTAGCCTATTCAAGGAGAAAAACAGTAGTTTATTTCTAGCAAACTCTGAAATAACTTGGAAGTATTAGCATGTAGAAGCTCTTTCCTTCCTGTCATGTTACCAGAATTTGCTGCAGAGCAAACTGTAAACTTAATTGCAACTTGGATGCTTTTCCTAAAGGGAGCTGAACAGTCACCTGCTTGAGTACAGTTGTAAACATGAGGATTTTACATTTATTTCAAGTTTCATAAAAGATGCTGAAAAGTCAGATAACATTCTCCTGTGCTGTTGCCATAAAAGTGTTAATTTATATTTGGGCTCTCCTATCAGCTTGATAGCCTTGGCCAGTGAAGATTCAAAGCACTCTTAGAATAACTAATAGTGAACAGAAAGTATTTGTTCAGGAGTGCTTTTCTACTTCATTAGCTTTTAATTGAAAATTTTTATCCTCTTCTGGTTTTTATGTGAAGCAGGAGCTATTTAACAAATCTAATGTGCAACACTACTTCTAATTTTACTTCCTCTGCTTTTTTCTACAATCTTACATGTCTAGTTAGTGAAGTGCTTACAAACCTATTTCTGAATTCAAGGAAGATTTCTATACCTTTTTTTTGCCTTTAAATTATGAGTTAAGAGTTCAGTCTTAGAATAAGAACATTGAGCTTCTCAGTGAGAAGCTGCTTATTTAGCATTTGGATGCTGTTTCCAAAAAGCAAGTGCTAGTGAAAGAATGTTTGCTGGTTTAGATAGTTGCTTTGCTTGAATTTAATTCTGAAACTTAAGATATATTTTACATGTAAGTTGCAGAATGCATTGTGGGCCTTACTGAAGTAATTTCTCAGTCAGCTATTGAACTCTAGTGTATTCAGATGAACTGAAAGCAAATAGGAACATATTTGGTTTTAATTTTGGAAAGAACAGTGCAAAATGTCTAGACAGCAGCTCTGAAAAAAAAAAAATATTTGACCTTAGATTGGGTATTGTGAGTTTTTTTTAATTTATTTTTGTAAGCCTTTATTATTTGTTGTTGTTCTAGTGAAATTCAGTTTTATGATTGAATGTATTTATTCTGTATTCTTGATTGAGTTGCTGTGAAGAATATAAGCTAGGGGTAAATTATTAGTGGGATTTTACAGGCATGTAAAACATTTCAGTTAAAAGATGTGGCACTTGATGGTTGTGGTGAGGGGAGGACACTTGTAAACTTCTTGAATCATTTTGAGGAGGAATCTGTAGTGCTTGGAAATAAGATAAAATTTGAGAATCAAGCTTGCTCATCTGGAAACTTTATTCACAACCTTCAAAGTGCAGTTCAATAAAGACAGATATAAAATAGTTCCTGTAATAGAGAGCAATCCAAAGTGCAAAGGTTAAATGAAGACTTAAGTTGTTAGGAAGCACTACTGCAGAAAACATCCAGAGGCTGTAGAGAGCTGTTGAATGTTCAGTACGTGGCAAGTCCAACTGCAGCAGTGATGTTATTCTGGAACTTTAAATACAAGAGTTGTGTTGAGGATGTGGGAAGTCTCTCACTGCTTAAAACTGCTGACATCAGAGTTATGGGCAAAGACAACTGTTCTTGACCACTGCATTTTAAGAAATGTGTATATGCTGTGGAAGTGGGCAAGAAGAAACATTACCAGTTAAGAGGAGAGACTGAAAATTGCTTTGTTTTCTCCAGATGAGAATATTGAGGCAACATAAGACTTAATATTGTTTTCCAGGCTTACTGAAGTAAGGGAGATTCACCCATTAAAAGCTTTTAATTGCAATACTGGAGATTGCAACAGAATAGCTGACTGTATGATAGCACTTAGGTCATTGGGGTATTTTTCAGAAGGGTTGTTTCTCTGCTCTAGCAAGTAGTCTTACTTTCAGAAGTTTTAACAGTTCTTCTCAGCTTAAATGCTTAGTGGTTTTATTGAAGGTAGTCATGAGCTAGAATATGTCTATGGTATCCGCATCTCTGTTTGCCTTATGATGTTTTTCACTTTGTAAAGTTTCTGAAGTTTTGTAGATCAGTGGTGTTCTGTAATCTTAAAGTCAATTAAAAACATATTAATATTCATAGTGCCTGTTTTCCAGAGGTTATAATAGTACCAGTTCCAAATTCAAGACCAGATAGTTATTTCAGATACAAGCTTTTTGAGCTTCCTGTCTGATTTGCAGCTTTGTTTATGAATCTCTCTATCTTAAGTGTAACTTGATGCATGATTAAATAGTGAAACTGGCAATGAACAAAATTTTATCATAATTTGTTGAAAACATCATTGCCTCTAATTAAAATAACCTTTGGTAGTGTTTTAGAGGGACAAGTAAAACTTGAAACAACTAATTATTTTCCATACTGAACATGTTGTTCTAGTAAAGGATCCAGTTGGCTGAAAATAATTTCTAAAAATGTGCTGTTTGATCACATTCAGTCTTGTTTTCCCTAAATAGAGCACCACTGTCTTGTGTGCTTCTAATCTTCTGAAAAAAGATTTTTCTGAGGTTTGCAACATACTTCTGTATCTAGACCAATAAAAATGCAAAGCTAGAATGAATCATTAATGTAATACTTCAGTACTTACAGGCACACAAAGTGTGTGTTTCTACAGTTTACTGAGCATAAGACAAAACAGAGCTCTCCAAGTATGAAATTAAAGACAGTGAATGGTGACCTTCATTCATTCTTTAATTTTATTCTTATTCTTTTTCATTTATGGCAGTGCTCCTTAGGTGGGATGTCAGGAGTGGAAATGCATGGATGCCGCTAACTTTATTAACTTTCTATTTTTCTTTTATTGCTGAAGTGTTCAGTGACTCTTTATGAGAATGTGACAGCACGTTCTTACATTGATTTTAAGATGCAACATGTTCCTTCCAAGCAAAGGCACAATAAGAAGCTTTTCTAGTTAGGGAGCTATATTTGCACGTTCAGTAATAGCAGAATAAAGGACAGCTTTTGGGAAGAAGACCATACATGTTGAGTCTTCAGAGCACTTTGAAGCATTGTAAGGTAGGGCCACTTTAAGTCGGCACTGCTCTGTCCAGGAACACATCTGTCTCCTGTCTTGTGAGAGCAGAAGTATCTAAGTGGCTTACAAGAATTTTTTTTACTGCATCAGACTCAACCAGGATTTGTTCTCTTCATCAGTTTGGTGCGCAGTGTCAGAAATAGTTGGGCTGATAGAAGGAGAGCATCTTGAAAAAGGAGATGAATGAGCAGCTAGGCAAGATTGGGACACTAGTGCTGATGCACCTTCACTAGTTGAAACTGATTATGAAACTGAGTTGCTACGGAAAACTGAGAAGAGGGGGGGAACTGCTGCTCTTTTAATTCCCTCTGGAGTTTGAAAACACTTTCCAAGCTGTTTATAAAAATACAAATATATATTATTTTGCTCCCACAGCCACCAACAGCAAAAATGCATGCAATTATAGAACGGACTGCAAACTTTGTCTGCAAGCAGGGAGCACAGTTTGAGATCATGCTAAAAGCCAAGCAAGCACGCAACTCCCAGTTTGACTTCTTGCGATTTGATCACTACCTCAATCCCTACTACAAATTCATTCAGAAGGCTATGAAAGAGGGACGATACGCTGCTCCTTCTGAAAATAAAGCGGACGAGAAGAAACGTAAGTTGTTGCTTGTCAAATGGATGGCTTCAGACTGTGAATTATTGGAACATCCACCGATCTTCTGTGATAAAATAGGCACGTGGTGTTGGTGTGCTGCAGTGGCAGTGCTCTTATCCTGCAGCTGAGGTGGACATGGTAATTCAAAATTTTGCTTAAATTGGAGGAGATTTTTAAAGATTTTGGGAAGCTTTCAGATAGAAGAACTGCTGTGATCTTGGAGCTTTTAGAAACACTTGTACAGCTCTAGTCCACAGAAGGTTGGTCTCTGCACTTAAGTTTTAGTTTTATCAAAAGCTAGGATTATCTTCTTGTATCTATGTTTTTGTAAATGAGTGGATTTATGAAACCAGTAGTTTCTTAAGAATACATTCTTGTCCTGGACCATCTTTATTTCCCAATACAAATCCATAGCAAACCCAGATAAAATTCAGACATTGCTTTTATTTAGACTCAAGAGTCAAATCTGAAGATGACGATGATGATGATGACGACGATGATGGAAATTATCTGCATCCAAGTCTCTTTGCATCTAAAAAGTGCAGTAGACTTGAAGAGCTCATGAAGGTATTTGACCCTATTAAAATTACTTTTCTTTCTTGTAAAATGTCTTGATTTATGGGCACAAAAATTCTAATAGACAGGTGTTAAGATCATTTGTTAAAAGAGTGGTTTGATTTCCCCCCCCTCCCTCCAGTTTGTGTCCTAGTAATTTAAGTCTGTTTTGGTAAACTTTCAAGGTACCTTTTCTCTAGTACATAAATTGTAGTTTTTCCATTTGTAAGGAATTATATTTCTATTTTTGATGCCCTTTGGTATTGAGGGCATCACTCAAGGATTTATCCCACAGAACCTGTATATAAGCTGAAGAGATTAAGATATTTAATGCTTTCTGTATATAAGCTGAGAGAGAATGTTTTCATTTTAGATTTTAGTAGATGCAATGTTTACATGAAGTAATAGTTTCAGCAAATAATATTTTGGCAGAATGTACATTAAATACAAATTTTGCTGGGTGTGTTAGTGATTTTTTGTTTTCCAAGTTGAACAGTGTTTGAATAATGGGAGTAACAGACGATTGTGTGCATTTGAGGCTTTCAGAGGAATGGCAGTGGTGTTGTCTGATACTTAGACAAGTCAGGTTTTGTGTCTTATACCAGCTATGACGGTAAATGACTAATACCCACTTTTTTTTTTCTTTTTATTTAATGTTTTTCTGTTCACATAAAGTATTTTTTGTTTTGTTTTCTACTAATTTTCAAAGAAAAAGTTGATTCTGAATGTGACAGCTGCAAAGGCAGTAACTTCCATATTTGGACAATATTACTTATACCTATTAACATAGATAAATTTGTTTTCCCAACTAGATTGATGCTGTCATGCTTTAAATATATACTTCAAATGTTAACCTTCTTTATCTATTCTCAAAATGTTTTCAGCCTTTGAAGGTAGTAGACCCTGATCATCCACTTGCAGCACTGGTGCGCAAAGCGCAATCAGATAATAACTCGTCTACACCACAGTCAACAGATGGGGCAGCTGTACAGACATCACAAACAGAATATTCTTCTGATTGTAAGTGCATTGTAATTAGGCAGCTAGTGGTGTGTCTGATGAACTGTATGTGGATGCTGCTGGGAAGAAAATACATTAGTTTCATACTTGATCGTTTGTAACTGATGTTTATTCTCTTTCAACTTCCTGAATCTTGGAAGGTGAATTCTTCCACTGGGTATCTGCTGAAATGTCAGTGGCTTAGGAGAAGCACAACTGGGGTGGAAGGGTTAGGCAGGCAGGAGGCCAAGCCTCCAGTCTGTGAGTACGGTTAACACAATACCCTTAATGTTTTTTGATAACTTCCATCAGTTTCTATTAAGCCAAATGAAAGCCTTCACTGTTGAATATGAAACTGTCCTATAAGGTAGTTAATGATATTCCCCCCCAAAAAGACTGTACTATATTAAGCGAAGTGCAGATGGTAAATCCACTTTGAACAATTTTGCTGGAATGTCTAATTCTAAGAAAAATCTTCAAAGGTAAAACTGTATAAATTGAAGGATCCCACCGAAGTGATAAAACCAGGTTTTAGTATAATATTCTGTCCTAAAGTTGGACGTAGTTTTACAGTAAATAAATGTCTTCCATTACACAATCAGTTCCTATATTTTTTCATTATTTTGCCTTTTATTCTGTGCAGTGTTACATGTAGAAAATAATAATCAGTAATATGCAAGATTCACAGTTAAAAAATGACCTTTTAAATTATATTTCTCATTACAATATCTGAGTAAGGAGTACTAACTTAAAAGTTCCATAGCTGCAGAGGGCATTCTTGAGTAAAGGAGTAGACATACTATTTTATGCTTTGTTTTTTTCCTCAAAAGAGGAACAAAAGCAATGATAAGTTTAAATGATAAGCAAGTGGTGTGGCAAGTTGTGTGCTCAACTGCTTTTTCCTTGCCCAATATTGAAATATGAAGACTTTCTCCAAATTATTATTAAATCTTTATTTTTAAGAGTTTTCCTGAACTATTTCAGATAAATGTAAATACTTTCCTATCTATAACCTCTTTTAGGAATCAACTTGGCTATGAAATTTTTAGCCATTTTAGAAATTGTAGCTGCTTCATGCAGGCTTTGTATAAAGCTCCTGAAAGCTTTGTAGGTTCTGATACTCAAAAAGGCAAAGTCAAGCTTAATTGGGTCTATGTGCCTCTAATTCTTTTCAAATTTCAGAATTCAGAAAGTCTTTGATTCTTTAAATATCAAAGTAAAACTTACCCTTTCATTTTTGAGATTTACCACTTGACACTACTGAGCTATAAGAAAATGTAAATTGCAGCCCTCTCTACAGTAGGGTTTCAGAATATTATTAATTTGTAGGTAATGAATAGTATTACTTGAGGGTGGTGGAGTTCTTGGGTTTTTTGGTGAAGATGTTGCTCATAAGTGTTACTGTGATGGTCCGAGTTGATTCTGATGCACTGTAGGTGCATGGAAGTAATCTTTATCTAAAACTGTACTTTTAAGAGAATCTTAAAAGTGAAATAAGATTCTGTGGAGTATTGGAAAATTACTGGTTATTTCAAGCAAGGCTAAAATCAGAATAGGTATCTCTGTAGAATAATGCTTGTCAATTTTCTGATAACTTTCATGTCAGTTTTGAATCTGAATGTGTATGATGCAAACTGGAGATTGTAAATGAGTAGCGATTCCAGTTAAGTTTCCAAATCCTTTCCCTGCCTTTAAAAGTTAACAGATTTTTATTCTGCTCTCCTTACACATAACTTAAGTCATTGAAGGAAGTAAAGACTGCCACACAGGAATGTTTATGAAACTTTTAAGAGGATAATTCATTATAATTTAATGCATTGATTAAACTTTGCCTTCAGAAATGTAAACTCTTACTGTAGAACCTTTGAAATATTTTACCTGAACACTTTTTATTTATATGTCTTTCTGCAGAAAATCTTTAGATTTACAAGAAGTAACTGCAATTTAAAAGTGTTAAGCTAATTAAAGCATTATAAAATATTGTCTTTAAAGAAAGCAAGCAAGTCATAAATAAGCCCTTGTACTCTCAAGAAATGTTTAGAGTTGGAGAAGCCTGTAGCGTGGAAAACTTGCTCATATCAATTGTTCATTGTATTGGTGTTAAATTGGAAAACCTGTCTACTTTTTGAGGTTTCAGTAAGTAGGTGTGTGTCTATATATAACTTCATAGTGGTTTAATATATATACAGTGATACTAGTGTTTTAATTTCTCAATGTTAATTTTGAATGTATGCACATTTCTTTCTTAATACATTCATAGCTTTAACTGAGTTAAACTGCCAGAGGTGAATTAGATTAGGAAGAATGATTTTCTAATAGGCCTTCTCTGGTTCACTTCTTCATTCATGCCTATTTGGCTTCCAGCTGATCTTCAGTACATTCTGATTCTGTCCCTTAATCTACATATTTCTTACTCATCCTGAGTGCATTAATAGGAACATTCTTTATTTCCTTTTTTTTGTTGTTTCTTCCATGCAAGAAATTAAAATACCGTTTCTTAGTGTGTTTTGTGAATCTGGATTCTCAATGTTTGTACTGATGTTCTTTTTTTAAATTGTGTGTTTTCTTCTAATTAGAATATCATTCTTAACTATGTCTTTTTATAGCAACTGTGGCAGCCATGTATTATAGTTACTATATGCTACCTGATGGAACCTATTGCCTCGCACCTCCACCTCCAGGAATAGATGTTGCCACCTACTACAATGCGTTGCCCGCAGGGGTGACTGTATCAAGCACTACAGGGGTGACAACAGTACCTCCACCCCCTGGTACTACACCTCCACCTCCCCCAGACACAACTGAAAGCAGCGCTGGGTTGACTTCTACCACAACATCTACAAGGTACCACATAGAAATGTGCTTGTTGGTTGGAGGGCGTCTTTCCTGCACTTCAGTATGAAGTATTTAGTTAAGGGTTCTGTTCCTGGTGATCCCCCAGTAACTGTGGCCAGTGTTTATACAGCTTTGATTACCTCCACTTTGGTCTTTGATATTCTGTGTGGCTGTTGTTACACAGATACTATGAAGATTTTGCATGTGGGAAAATCTAGTTATTTTAACTGCATAAAGAACCCAGAAAGCAAGCCTCTATGTAATGGCTTTTTTTTTTGTTAAAGCAAGAGTGTGAAAGTTATTTATGTTCTATTTATAAAAACGATGTACTTTTGATGTTTTCAGCACAATTGCTCCAGTGGTTGCTATTATACCTCCACCCCCAGATATCCAGCCTGTTATTGATAAGCTAGCTGAGTATGTTGCTAGAAATGGGATAAAATTTGAAACAAGCGTTCGTGCCAAGAATGATCTCAGGTAAGAGGAAACATCATTTTAACTTATATTTTAAAAGTTGAGGTTTTCATTTATTAATACATTACCAGGACATGTGGGTCTCAAGAAGAGAAGTACTGTCTTGTTTTGTTTGTTTTGTTTAATTGAAACTCAGAGACCTATTTAAAGGTAATGCCAAAGCGTTATTGGCCAGATCATCATGCCTAACAAAAATATCTCTAGAAAGATATGCTCTGAGTGTGTATCCTCTGGAAGTTCATACATTCCAGTGCTCCCAGTCATCAAATAGCATTCTGTTTGCTGGGGAAGATTAGATGGTAAAGGATTGTTGGCATTTACTACGTTCATGTGCATTTCCACGTACTCGGTTTTCTTTTAACAGATTTGAGTTTCTGCAACCATGGCACCAGTATAATGCTTATTATGAATTTAAAAAACAGTTCTTTCTTCAAAAAGAGAACAGTGACAACTGTCAGGTATGTGAGTTTATATATAAATATATTAAAAATGCAGTGTAAGGGAGGAAAGGACTTGGTTTATCTGTTCTGTTACCATGAGACATCTTAAAAATGGAACTGAATTATGGAGAATGCTTTTCTTTCTGTTGCTTTTTAGTTTTGTATAGCATTTAAATAAGGATATGTGAGCTGATGTGATAGTTCTTGCTTGTTAGTATAAGAAGCCACTCAATCTGGTTGTAACATAAAATGGCAACCTTAAAATCTTTCATCTTCCTGTAGAGTGGAATATATGCTTTGTGGAGGTTTAGAGCTTTATAGGATTGGGATTCATGTTCTGTTGCTAGATGGGTTAGGTATCTCTTTTAAACAACTGTTCTGTCTCGTATGCCTCATGGTTCTTTGTAGAACAGTAGCACAGTAACTAGACTGCTTTTCTGACGTGCTTTTTTCTGAGGGAGGTTTTGGTAAAGAAGAGTCCTGTTGTGATTGACTGAAACAATATTGGAGCCTCAAAATCTCCCGTCAGTTTCCTACTTGCTTCTCTTCTAGTCCATGTTATTAGAAGATAATACTCAGACGTGACATCCTTGTTTTTAACTATTATCATGTTAGCTAATCTCATTAGATTGTTCTCTTACTAAAAAGAAAATTGCAAATAGTATCAGAAATACATTACCTGATGTTAACTTTTCATGGGAAAGAGCTATTTTTTTTTTAGGCCCTATGTCATTTGTCATCTCAAGGCTTAGATTGGGGAGCCTTAAACTGAAGAAGGTAGGCCTGTGGGTAAACTCCTCAACATCGCTTTGTGGAAAATGAAGAAATTCAATACTAGTTGCTGTTTGAAACAGTAGTGTCTGATATTCTGTTTTAATAGTGAAAAATGTTTTGAAAACAGTTTTTAAAGATAAGCTGCAGTAAATATGTTCTTGCTTAGCTGATAAATTACGTGCAGAATTGTCCTTTACCACAACACTGACTGTTACTCTAGAATTTCTTATTTGCAAGTAAGTGCATTGAATTCATAGTACTTACATAATTAATAAGGACTTGTTAACATTTATTTTGGGGGGAAATTGTACACTAACCAAAGTGTAATAATAAAGGATTCATTTAAAGCGTTCAAATGAGTACAGCTAAGAAGCAAGCAGAAACTGGTTAAGTCCCTTGAGGTCATGTGTAGCAATGCATATTTTCCTCCTGCATGGTTTTGTAGATAATGCCATTCTCTTTAATTTTTTTAGAATAACGATTTCAATATTATCTTTATGTTTTAGTAATGTACATATAGGCAACTAATGGAATTGATTGTTCTCCTTTTGGCCATTAAAGTTAATAAGAAATTGTACTACTGGCTTCAGTATATACAGGAGGAAGTCCTTGATTTCCTTGTGTTTCTCCCCCTTTGAGGATTGTCAGAAATTAGTTCTGTTGGTCAGGGAATGGCTGCAGGGAGTAATGAAAGTATCTCTTCAATACCTGCTATTTCAATATTAAGTATACTTAACAGCAGCCAGTGGAAAGCAATGATACTATTTATTGAGAAAGCTCATTTAAATGTTAAATTACTTGATGTCATTGCCTGACATGCCATGTAAATATATTTAATGTTCTACAGTATACATCTTGAAGTTTTTATGCTGTGGGTTTAGAGATTGCCTTGAATGATTCAGTCATGTAATAGTAGAATGAGTAATTCTTTAGCCTTGAAAATCTCAGCACATCTGTACTGTATCAATTTAATGCCACCCAAAACATTGATAGGCCCAGTGCTCTTCAGCAAAATGTTGGAACAAATCGAACCCGTTAACCTGTGTCGATCCCTGTAAAACTTGATTTTATAAAGAAGGTATCATGCAATTGTATACTAGGAAAAAATGCTATAAGCTTTCATTCTGTCGCTGTGAATTAACTTTAATGGATTTTTGTCCTGGACCTGGGAGATCAAGACCCAAAAGATATAGTTGGGGGGGAAAAGTACATGCTTTTAGGGTCTAATTTTAAAACCATAATTTTTAAAACTGTTTTTGGCAAAAGTGTACAGCTGAAGAACATTTCCTTTGCTGTAAAATAACACCACATTCTTACTGTAGGTCTGTAGTTTATACAGCCTGTGGGTTTACATGAAGCAGTGCATTATTTATAAGAAGCAGAGTTTTGGTCATGAGTACTTAGTGATGTAAAGTCAGCTGTTAAGTGATTAGCTGGTAATGTGATTTTTTTAAATGGCTGGCAAAATTGCAGCTTCACAGATGCTGCATTAATTCTTTCATGAACTACTCGATTAGTAAGCTTGCACATTTCTTTTGAAAAGGGAGTATCTTCATCGGAAGATGTTCCAGCAGATACTGCCGGTGATACCCCAAGTGAGACTCAATTTGCAGACGAACATGCACCTGAAGATGCATCTGAGCCAAGTGCTAAGGGAGTTCCAGGAACTAAAAAGGATGTTCCTCCTAAAACTGTCAGTGATGGTAAACTGGTGAAAGGTATGTTAGCCTGATTTGCTGGGTGTGAAATTATTTGTTAGCATATAAAGTAGGAAAGAAAAGGCAAGGGAAGAGGCAGGGGAAAGTAGGGAAAGAATGTAATTGTGTGGAAAATATTTTCACTGGAAGCATCAAAAAGACTGAAATAAGTAATTTGATTGCTTTTGTGTTTCTTATCAGACATTTATGATCTGACAGAATAAATTGGTTTATTCAAAGTTGAAGGCTTTTATCAGTGACCTCAGTAGAATCTTGGGTTTTGGCATTTTAAACTTGACAGTTACAAGCTTTGTGCATGAAAGAGGTTATTCCTTCTGAATAAAAACAGTAGTCTTATTTGAAGCCGTACATATGGAGGAAGTACGCTGGGCTTACTGCTCAGTTCCTTAGTCTTTCTGTGTTGGATGTTGGTCATGCTGGAAAAAAAGACCCTTTTCATGGCTAAGTGAAATGCGGTGCTAGCAGCAGAGGGAAGCCAATCAAGCAAAGTCAGCTAATGCACTATTAGTGTCCTGAGTTGGAGAAGTGATTATTTATACCTTAGAGCTATTGGGAAAATGTGTCTTGATTTATTTTAGGGTTTTTTTTCAGTAAAAATTAGAAGCTTAAATCTCTTAACTAAAACTGAAAGCCATTATAGAAAAAAAAAAAATAAGTCAGGAAAAATACTCTTGACCTGTGTTCCCATGGATGGGTACTGCCTTCCTGCCACTTCAGTGGCTTTCTTAATTGCTAATAAGTTTATCTACTCCCTGTGGTCCCCTGGAATTCTCTTTTCCACACTTCTCACTGACAGTTCTTCCCCACCATGAGCTACAAGCTCTTAGCCATGGTTGTCTGGCTGTCCATACACTGCAGTTTCTTTAGACAGGTTGAGCAGCTTCCCCAGGGAAGGAGCAACCTTCCCTGTCTTCAAAGATTCCCTATTAAGAGAATTTAATATACAAGAGAAAATGATATCATTTCTTCTCGTTGTGTTATTATAAATGGAGAACCAGAGCCCACACTTCAATAATAATAATCTGTGCAAATTTAGATGATGGAATGTAACCAGTGAGTCATTTCATGACAATCCTTTGCCTATAAACTTATTTTCATTTCCTTTAATGTGGTACAAATCCCACTTTCTTGTAACCTAAATACAATACTTGGCTGCAAGACACATAACATCCGCATTAGATTTTTCTTCTGCCTCTGAGGGAGCAAAATCCCATTTTAGAATTTGTTTTGTCATATGGAAAAGTTGGAAAATCACTATTACAATACCTCATCTCTTGGAATTCTTTATTTCTGAGCCTATTTCCTTACCTCAGAATTACAAGATGCAAAGCTTCTATTTTTGTAAACCTTGGTATGTAATTTAATGATTGTATTTGAATTTCCCTGATTGAAATCTTACAGGCTATATATGCAAAAGACATCCTGAGAAAGATAAATATTTCAGCACACCATATGGTAGTAGGTTGATTTGCTTGACATCTGTGAGAAATTCCATTCTAAGAATAAAGAAGTTGTGTTTTGGTTAAATGGTTTAGATATTGTTTAGTTATTATTTATTTATTATTTTTACTTATTATTCTTTTTCCTTTGTGTGTGCTGACACGAGTGTGTTGTGCTACCCTTTTGTGTTAGAGTAGTAGGAGTGTCGTGCAAGGAATAGTTGACCACCAATCTTGCTACAACAAGACTAGCTCAGATGTTTGGGGAAACTACTTAGCTTTTGCATTTATATCTCCTGTAAGGAAATGTTGTTAACTTCCCTACATAATTAATTTTCATATAGATGGAAATAAGTCTTTAAATACAGTTCTGTGAGCCTGCCAAATGCTATTGTTGTGCAAACCATCGATTCAGTGTGAAGGAAACATAAGGGACCATATCATACTGTAGTGTGTCAGATGGGAGCCTGAGCACAGAGTGTTTTCATCTTAAGCCTAGAAGAGTAGATTGTTCATTAGGGAAAAGTAGTAGTACTGAAATGGAAATTTATTTAGGACAGAATATGAAATTATTTATCTCATCTCAGGAAATGTAATTCCAAGATGGTTTAGAGTACCTTTCTTTTTCCCTGCTGCTACTGAAGTATTAGAAAAAGACTTTGAGATCTTAACAAGGCAAGTTAAGTTTCCAGCATTTGCTTTTTAAAAATAAATAAATAAATCTGTTGTCAGTTTCCTCAAAATAATTAGCATTAAGTAAGGGTGAAACAAGTTTTGTTTCTTTTGTTTGTTTGTTTGTTTGTTTGTTTTTTTTTTTTTGTGGTTTACTCTGCATAAGTAACAGATAAAGTCAAGAAATTTAACCTACTTTCTACTGTAATCTAATGATGTGTAAAATCTTCTTACCTGTTCATTCACAGCATCATTTGCTCCAATAAGCTTTGCAATTAAGGCCAAAGAAAATGACCTTCTTCCTTTGGAGAAAAACCGTGTTAAATTAGATGATGACAGTGATGAGGAGGAAGAAGAGGGCAAGGAAGGCCAAGAAAACGCTAATACTGCTTCAAACCATACTCCAGCTGTTGCCACTCCTTGTACTGCTGCTGAAGAGAAAAAACCTCAACTTACACAGGAGGAGTTGGAAGCTAAACAAGGTATCCCATGTTATACTGAAAACTGAAGGAAAGATTGAGTCCCTCAGGCAAACTACAAACCTGTCATGAATAAGTCTGGCATTTTAGGTTTCTTTGGATCTTCACTATGTCATGTTAACAGGAATCAGAATTATTTCCCTTTCTCACAGTTTCCTGCTTATTGTTAAAAATGAAATCTTCATTGGCTGCTCATGTAAAAATCAAACTTGTGACATACTGGAGTTGAGTACTTTCCCTAATGCGTGATCCTTCTGAATTTTATTTTGTTTTTCCATTACAACCTCAGAGTAAAACACTAAACTTCTAATATCCAGTTGCATTAACAGAGCCTAGAAAAAGGCATGTCCATTTGTCATTTTCTTCAGAGAACAACAAAGTGCTTGAAGCAGTTTTCACTCCATATATAGCACTCCCATATAGACCTAATATCACCTTGTTGATGTTTTGTTATTCTTATGCAATGCCATTAAGTCTCTGTATAGGTTTTTCCTGTTACTGTGTGGAAGGGCAGAAGGGTATGCTGGGTGAATTTGAATGAAATGATCCTTTAAAGGGATCAAATTTCCCCTATTCCTCCTCAAGGCTGTTTCACAGCAGAATGTATTTATTAAAGTGGAGATGCTGTGTTTACCAGCTTAAAAACTTAGTATTTCTCTTATAGCTATAGCTATGACATAGGAATTTAATTTTTCATTTTTAAAATATGGGGGGTTTTTTGCCCCCAAGTGGCAGTTCCTTTGTAAACTTCAGTATCACAAAGTATACTGCGGAGCTACATATATAAAGCAAACAGGAAATACATTGTATGGTAATAAATTGAGGTGTAAAACTTGTTTGGAAAAAGTTCTGTGTGGGAAAAACTGCAGCTAAAAAAACCCCACAGCTGTACGTGTACAGAACACAAAAGAGGAAATGGAAGATGAAAAAGGTTAGACAAAATATTGTTTAGATACATAGCTAAATAAATTGGCTTATTCTCTTCTCGTGATCAAATAACAATAACCTCTGGTTATAACAGTGGTGCAACAGTTTCTGAACATTGCTGGAGCAGCCCTTTGTGCAAGCAGTTTAGGATGTATGTAAATAGGGCTGGGAAATGTAAGATAAAATCAGATTGTTGGAAAGAGCTAAATGGAGAGTTTGCATTGCTTTAACAAGCACAGGAAAAAGCTGCGGAGTTTACGGTGCTACTCTTTTTTTTTTTGATAGCTTTTTTAAATAGAAATGGGCAAGTATCCCAAATTTTCAGGATTGGAATTTCATGTCATTTTCTTTAAGCCTAAATTTTTTACTTTACCTGCACTGCTTTTCATGAAACAAATGATACATCTATGTATTAAGATGCTTGGAATTTTGTAATTTAAAGCTGATACATTCTTATTATGTCTTTGAATGGATGTATTGGAAAGGTTTGAGAATAACTGGAGAGACTGGTTGGTTGTGTTGGGGGGTGTGTGTGTGTGTATGTGTGTGTTTCAAGGAAACTTAAGTTCCCCGAGTTCTGCTCACTTTAAAGTTTATGCTTAATTATCTTTCCTAGCAAAACAGAAACTAGAGGATAGATTAGCAGCTGCAGCAAGAGAGAAGCTTGCACAGGCCTCCAAGGAATCAAAAGAAAAGCAGCTACAAGCAGAGCGCAAAAGGAAAGCTGCACTCTTCTTGCAGACCCTGAAAAACCCTCTGGCAGAAGCAGAGACTGAGAAAATTGAAGAGAATTCCTTCAATAACGAGGTAAGCAGGAAATACGTTTCTCTTTACTGTAAAGCTAGCAGAAAACGTGGCTACAGAGTGTGAATTTGACAGTATGTGATGAAGTTGACTGAAGAGATCAGAGCTCTTCTAAATGGGGAGAAATCTGAATTTTAAACATTGCTGATCTTTTTTCAGTTATCTCACAGATGACTCTCATCTGTCATTATAGAACTGAAAGGGAAATATGCATAATTCAGAGGTCAGTTAGCCAGTTATAGAAAGGAAAATGAGCTTACCAGTTTAACTCTATTGGTGGTCTATGAATTCAAATGCTTACCTTTCAAGAGTATTTGGATATCTGTTGTCATATTTACTTATTAAATATGCCTTGATGTGAGTAGACATCTTCAAGATCAGAAAAGACTGACAGGCAACTAAGCTTACTTTACGACTTATTTTGCACCTGTTCAGCTGGGTTTTATGTTTGATTTTCATTAATTTAACCAGCAAGAAACTGAGATTAATAGTGAAGTTACCTATGTGATTTAAGGTTTCAAACAAATACATAGGTGGGAGAAAACTCGGCTATGTAATGGTTGCTCTTCATAGTCTTTGTATTAGTTGGGTATTTGATGTAAACTGTTTAAAAGCTTAGAATGCTAGGATGTTTTTAATCTCTATTTTAGGCCCAAGTTTCATATGGGAGTTGTAAAAGATTTTAGCTTATTATAAGGACATGATTTTTAAAGCTAAATTTACAGAGAGCAGCATGAAATTCAGATGCATGTATGCATTGTACTCACTGGGCATAGTCAATGAAGAGTCAAAACAAAACACAGTGACATAATTGAGGGAGCTAATTATTCTACTAGCTGTCTTCCGGAGAACTGGATGTAGGCATACTGCCTGTGCCCACTTGATCATGAAATAGCCTGATCCACTGGGTTTGTTCAGCAGAATCTCTTACTTTGGAGAATAGAGGCAAGTATCATTATGTAGCAAATCAGTTGGGAGTGTTGGTATTTCTGTGCTTCTTTCAAAGAATGGTCATAGAGTTAAGGTGCTGGAATGATTTTTGTAGCTTAAAATGTGCCTCAGAAAATGGAGTAATGACTGAGACGTATGTTAGAGCGTGAAGAGGAATTGAGAATGTCCATGGCAGCTGCATAATTCCCGGGAGATCGCCCCTGCATAATAACTGTATAAAAACTAGTAATGCTCTTTATGTGTATACAGAGTGTGTGTTTGTGCTGAAAGCCTGCTTATCACACAGCGTAGAAATGCATTAAATGTGCAAAGCTTTTTTGACCCGTCAGATTTTCCTGATACCTAGTATTTCTTGAAAGAAATGCTGGTACTGAGTATGCATTATAGCTTTGAAGAAAATTGATTCTACCAACTGCATGTAAAGGACTGTCAATAGCACAGAACGTAGCATGTTTAAGCTTCTTTTGGCTTCATCTGAATCTTAAAAATAGTCAGATCTACTTTTTTCCATAGCTGAATTATTTATTTTATATGGTTTCCTGGTTTTCCTTAAAGTGAAATCAAGCAAAAAGGCTGAAAAAAGAGCTTGAGCAATGAAGCAGCACAGCTTTCCATAAATGACCCTCCACCATTCCTGCAAGCATTACAACAGCAGCGTGTTTCCTCCAGCTGGTACTTGAAGATGTGTAGCTTAGCTCAGTTTCCAAAATTGATCAGCTTCCAGTAGCTGTGTTGTAGACAGTGATGGCTTTGCCCTTTTTCAGAACATGGATGGACAGAAACTGGGTGGCATCTTGCACCTTGTGTTTCCATGTGTAATTCACATGGGCACTTCACCTGCTGGTGATCACTTGCTTAATGTTTTTGTTAGTAGTGGTTGGTAAAGGTAGCAGGCTATAGGAGTCTCGCAGAGGGAAAATCTAAGCTGCCAAATCATTGCTTCCAGCAACAAGTTTTGGTAAATACAATTTGTGTAGGTAAAGTCCTCTCCCTGCTGTCCCTGTTGAATGCCTGCAACGTTCTTTGTCAAAGAAGTTTGTCATTAGTGACTATTAATGTATCTTACTTTATAAATTATCTCCCACAGCCTACCAGTGCTGGTAGTACCTGACAAGGACATGAGAAAGGACCAGCACTGGTGACTGGCTAGACAGGCACAGTGTATTTAACTTCTTCAAAGACATTACATGATGTAGTGACAGGTGTCCTGCAAGTCTAGTATGGTCTGATTTTTTGTCTTCAGGGTATGATTTAACTACTGGTGTGTCTGATGGGATTCTAATTTGGATTATTCTGCTAATCTCTCATATTGTATCCGATGTCACAGATGCTTTACGGGAGATGAGTGGTCATGATAATGTTGGGTATATGGTTGGACTTGATGATCTTGGAGGTCTTTTCAAACCTTAATGATTCTGTGATAGTACTTCCATATGCATGTGAAAGACAGTTGGTTATAGCCAAACTGTTACCTGCAGAGACCTTAGTATCCAATTTAAACAAGGATAAAAATCCAGAATCATAATGCTGCAAAAACAGAGAAGCACGTGATTTAAAAATAACTCTAATTTAATGGCTTGTCCCAAATAAAATCTGCCACTGTGCCTCTGAATATAAAGATTCTATAGCACAAAGCTAAACTTCTTCTGCATCTTTTATCTTCCTCCTTTGAAGCCCTGTTTTGTCGTTTGTTTCTTTAGATGTCTTGTCCTTACTTTTGTCCTGTATCTAACAATTTCATCTGCCCCCCCATGGAAAGTAGTCTGTTTATGAGTGAAATAGAAGCGTGCCATGTTTGAAAATAAGATGTTATTCAAGTTTTGCCAAATAGAACAGGGTTATCAATAACTGTAGATTGTGTATGTCTTTCACACTTACTGCTCTAGTTGATCCTACTTTTTTTAGCCAGGCACTGTCAATATTACTACATGCCTCTTTGGAATAATAATGCATAACATAATTTGATGTTTGCATATTTTCTTGATTTGTAAGCAAAATGTAATTATCTAATGAAAACCATCCAATAAGTATTTAAAGAAAAAATGTTTTTGGATATTGCAGGGCAATTCATGTCTTTTATTTAATTTTATTTTCAGAATATAGTTGTCTCTAGCTTGTGTTTAGCATGGGAGGGAGGGTAATTCATGAAATTACCTTGTCTTGCTTTTTCCAAAGGACAGTTAAAAACATAAAGCAAAATGTCACATACTAATGTGGCCTTTGTGGGGTGGCATCTTGCTGGCATTTGGAAGTCTTTATTGCAAGAACCCTACGATCAAAAGCTATGTAAGAGCTGTAATTCCTCACACTGTAAATACTTTAATTAATATTTAATATGAGGGTAAAGAAATAAATATCAGAAACTGCCCTCTTAATTAAGACAGGTGAGGGAGCTAAGGATGTTCTATGCCTTGATTTTTAGGCTTCAAAGTGTTCAAGATACAAAGGCATATTGATCCATACAGCAAACGGAGAATGGAAGCTTCTGTCTGGTTTTGAAGAACACAGCACAGTCAGTGTACTGTTAATAGCTATGTTTCAGTGCAACAGCTAAACTCTGGTGAAATTGTTGACTCTCTGAGTATTTAATTTGTTCTACAGGAACTTACTCTGAAGGAAATGTTTTTTTTATCACTTCTATTTAATCATTTTGGGCCAATTTATTGAGACTGGGACTGATGAACTCTTCTGAAAGCAGTAACTGCTCGCTTCGATGCACAGAGCAATCATACACTTCCATTTCTGGTAGACAGTTGCTTATTAATTCTCAGGCAAGGAATACTTCACCATAAGCTTTGGGGAACCTGCGGTAAAAATGGTGCGGTGGTAGGAAGGAATCTGGAGCATTTTCAGATTTTAATTAAATAGACAAATTGTTGATTAACTCTTCACAGTTCTGACATTCTTAACTCTTTCCAATTTTCATCTAACATAGGGTTCAAATTACTGCAAAATCCAGCTGTTCGGAACAGAAGAAATACTAGCCAGTTGTAGAAGTGTTAGTAACGCTACTATTAATGTTGTTTACCAGTTGATTTTGTTTGTACGAGGAATAGTGCTGGTGTTTTGTTCTGTTGCAGTAAGCACCTTTGGGTTCACTTCTCTTGTTGGCTTTCTGTACTGATTAAATAGTGTAACCCCAGAATAACTAATGCATGTTCTGGTCTTCTGCATACTGCAAATATGCAAATGTCATGTAATGCACTGAAGTGGTTGTTTCTGTTCTCATATAGCTATAAATTCTTCCTGAAACAGAGCTCTTTCCTAACCCATTCCTGCTAAACAAGTTGTTGAATAATCTTTGTTTTCTAAATAGTGTCTAAATAGAGATTTTTTTTTTTTAATACCGAATGTTTACTGTAGGAAGCATTATTTCAGTTGGATTTGCTTCAGTTATGCAAAAAAAACACTGAAGAAAATGGCCACTGAAATTTTCTGACACTGTAGTGTTTAATAAGGTCCAAAAAAATGTGCTGTTACCCAAAATGGGCAAAGAAGCACGCTTCAGTGAATGCCATCTGAATGTTTGCAGTATAACTTCTTAGAAGAGCTCTCAACAAACTTAAATCTCTCATCCCTTGAGATGAATAATAAACTTCATCATCAGGTAATCAGTTTGTTGCCATGCTTTCCAAAGCTGTGTTCTGCTGGCGTGTAGATTTGCAGAGCCTGGTCAGTAGAACAGTGTCTCTGCCTTGTGGAAATGTTTAATAACCTCCCAGTATCTCTGCTTGCTTTGATGTTGATTTTTTTTTTTTTTTTTTTCTGTATTCATGCTGCCAGTTTTAGTTCCCATTACCAACTCTCAGTTGGCCTGGATCAGCTTTCACTAGTAAAAACACAAGCCACTGACAGGGTCTCCAATTTGCCAGACACTAAAACAGTTTATTTTTTTCCAAATATTTTTATTCAGCAGCATTATTTATACACTTAGACATTTTCTTGGTGGCCTGGCAACTTGCTGATGTTTCACCAAGCTCTATGCTCTGCTCTGATGGTAAATTTGGTCATTTTGCTGGTAATTTTTTTTCTCGAAGGCGACCAGAGTTGCCACTGAGGGAATTGGCCATTTGTTCACAGTTGATCCTGCTGTTGGAACCTCACAACTGTCACCTGAGCAGCTGGTCACAGTGGTGCGTTGGGTAGGATTGGAGGGGTGGGAGACTTCTCCCTGTGTGTTAGCTGTTGTCTTGCACTCCAGAGCCCAGTATTCCCCTGCAGGTCACAAGTTACTTCTGTATGGTTTTCCAAACATGGGTGTTGAGCAACCTGCAGCAGTGGTGTCTGAATCTCCAGCCAGCCAGCCTGCAGCTCTGCGAAGCGCTCTCCCTCCTTAGTGTAAGCCAGGGAGAGCCCACACTTTCAGCATCCGATGCTTTTGGTGGATACCATGGGCTGCTTAGCGTTGTGAGGTTCTTTGTTCTGATTGCTGAAAGAATCTCTGCATGAGAGCTGAAAGGGAACATGTCATTCACTTATTA
This sequence comes from Chloroceryle amazona, assembly GCA_027560015.1. Classification (NCBI taxonomy): domain Eukaryota; kingdom Metazoa; phylum Chordata; class Aves; order Coraciiformes; family Cerylidae; genus Chloroceryle; species Chloroceryle amazona. Next base: position 43,977 of record JANHFX010027087.1, on the reverse strand, counting down.
ACTTCCCTTTTGGCAGTGGTAGGATAGCTTCTGTTTTATGGGGCCAAGTGAACTTGGGTGCTGAAAACCTGGGGCTTTTTCTTCCCTCTCTTGTTTTCCTCTTGACTCCACTTTGCCTACAGCTATATTGTTTCAAGCCATTAGAGGTGTCTATTTCAAGGCAAACTGGCCTATTACATATTCATTAGTGTTCAAAGCAAAGACTAGAGATACCGTATAAAGAGATGAATAACATTGTCAAGGAACAAAAGTCAGTTGTGGTGGTCTCTTAAGAAACTTTGAAGTTTGAAGATGAGGTGTCTGTAATTACACCTGAATTACAAAGTCAGTGAAATTGGAAATGGGCCTCCAGTAAATCACTCATATGATCATGCTATAAAATGTTTATAATCTCTGAAGCAAGCTATTTTAGTACTGCTTTATTGCTATTTTTGTAAATGTTGTGATAGCAGTTATTCACTGAAGCTCAGGTAAGTGTTGTGGCTCTGTAACTTGAAGCAAAGCTGGATTTCTGGTTATTCAAGTGAGGTCAATTATTGTCTTGACATATTTGCAGTAGGAGAAGGGTAAAAAGAAAGGAAAAGATCACCTTCTTCTAATTTGGTTATTTCAGGTTTTAATGTATTACTTTTTATTCCAATCACGGTAACATCCTTGTATCAAACGGTGAAAATGTCAAACCAGGTGGAGCAGAAATTATGACAGAGGGAAACTGATTTCTCCAGTTGCCTTGAAATGGCAGCTGAGGGAATGACAGGCTTTGAAATAAGGAGCATATCTGTAGTGCCTGACTTGAATTGTTCTAAACAGTGTACGAAGCAGAATTCTCTCAGGTACAAGCTGATAATCCAAAAATATCTTGGAGTATGGTATGTTTAGCTTATGCTTAACAGACTGCAGTCAGAAATACTCGCTGAGTATGAATTGTGCATGGACCTATTCAGTTTTTGAGATTAATAATTTTTATCATCTTCCCAAACATTTATTTTGCAAAGTACAGAAATCATTTGTATAGGCACTAATTTGTTTCGCTGTTTTACTTGAGGGTGTAATCTGAACAGCACGGTTCTGGCATCAGTGACACTAAAACTCAAGCTTTGAATGCCAGTAGTTCCTGACTATATTTTCAGGTTTATCCCTTTTTTTTTAAAGGGATAAATAGATGAAAAGATAGCTGATAATACTCACTTTTTCAGAATATATTTCTTCTAAAAACTTAAAATCAAAATTTCAGAACTGTGTCCTAGTTAAGCTGACACTCAGCATGCACATCCCAACTTGCAAATGTATCTTTGGGGGACTCCATTAAATACTACAATGTGCTTGTTTTTGAAGATGTCAGCCTTATGCACACTTTACATAATACTGATGCAGCACTAAGAGGTTTTAAAGCATTCACAGCAGTTTAGATTGTTATTGATTTATCAACTAGTCTCTTAAGATTAATGTTATTTCTCACATGCTTTCACAAGTCAAAAAATGTAAGGTGATTGTTAGTTATTATTTTCCTTGTGACTGTACTTGTTATCCAGGATTTCTGAAAAAAAAAGCTATGTTGGATGTTGTCTGAAGGATATTTGAAGGATATCTTAAGGCAGGGTATCTTAAATTTCTTTGCCAGAATGTGCATGTGTGTGGCATGCACAGGAGTAGATGTAGCCCTCTGTTTAGTATAAAGGACTAGAGATGCTTATGTGTTGTCCACCCTTACAGGACTTCCTCAAATTAAAAATTTGAATTCAACCTTGAAAACTAAACACTGTTCTTTACCTTTGATTTCAGAGTGTCAATAGTATACCATGTCCTGTGACTGCAGTCAGAACTTTACCCACCTTAGAAGTTAAACAAGCAGAAAGGCCTTCAAGCAAAAGCAGAGATCCTCCTAGGGATGAAGAAAAGGAAAAGAAAAGGAAAAAACACAAGAAAAGATCTCGGACAAGGTCTCGATCACCATTCAAGTATCATTCGTCGTCTAAGACCAGATCTAGATCGCATTCAAAAGCAAAGCACTCACTTCCCACTGCCTATAGAACTGTCAGGCATTCAAGGTGGGTTTGGAAACCAAATGTATTCTTTAGAGTTCTTTGTGGGCTAACACTTAAAACATTTTTGCACTTCTTCCATGATCTAAGTTTCTTCATACCCATTAGAAAGGGTATAGTCACCTTGAAGACAGTAAATAAATATCATCAAATGTGGAAGGTCTTTGCAAGTAGTTTTAATGAAATACTGAATCATTCATTTCTAATTACATAGTGCAAAATTTGTACCAGTAAATGCTTTTTCACTGTGGTCTGTGGAATACCTGGCAATAATATGTAGGAATGCAATTATAACAGGAGGAGAACTTGCTAATAAGTCTGTGGCTGTTGCTGGAGTAAAATAACCAGACAATATTAAGATAAGAAATAGAGGTAGAGAACCGGGTGATTGAACAGCAAAGCTCAGAAGGAAAGAAAACAGTTGGGTATTATGTGAAAAAAATGTGATGGATGAATGGCAGGAGAGATATGACAGGAATCTAAGACGGGTGAAAACAGAGTTGATAAGGATGGGAGATCGTAGAAGAATGTAGGCCAATGCAGTTAACTCTATATTTAATCATGAGTGAGATTCAAGTCACTATATTAATTATCCAGCTATAAGACAATATATATTGTGTTACATCAGTACTGTTAATTGCCTTTAAGACATTTGGGTCTGGGCACCTTTAAAGTTTACTGCCTGTAAAATTTGTGATACCTGAATTCCCTGCACACATCAGTTCTGGTCAGTAGGAGGAAGGGCTTATTCTTGAGGTTGCATTCTCTGGATCATGCTACAGAACAGCGTTTAAGTAACCTGTAGTTTAAATGAATTGTGCATATAAATGCTATTCCAGCTATGTATGTAACCAACACATGCAAATTCATACAGTTCTTTGTGGCCGTGCCTCTGACACATGCTTCTTCCTGAAAAGCAGCTTCCAGCCCTTTACAGCAGTGTGACAAATGTCATCTTAGATTTTCCTTGGGCATTCTTTTGCGTGTTTAGCTGCACTAATATCAGTGCGTGTTAACACATTACAGCTTTCCATTTTATTCTAGATTTTTAAGGTTAAATATGATACTTGACTGAAGATATCTCTGCTATTCAGAGATACAAGGAATTGAACATAACTTGGGCTGAAATGATGAATCTGACGTGCTGCTTATTTGAGTGCCTTTGACAATAGGTGGCCAAGATGTTCTGAGTTGTAAGGCACATACCAAAATGCTGTGTACCATTCCTTTTCTGTGCTTACCATGGGAAATGATGGTGAACGAAGCTTTCCTTGTTTAAGAAGTGAATACAAGTCTTCTCTAAGTTAAGGATATCTAGTGAATCACTCATCTTTTCAGCTCCCTGCCAAGCCTTATCTTCACTCAACCTCTCATGTCACTTTAGCCAAGCTCCATTGTATATATTCATCCATTATTTGACTGTGGTAAAACCAAGGAGAAACATCATAATAATGCTAAAGAAATTAAATCATCTTCTGTGGTACCTTGAAAAGGCCAAAGAATCATCTGAGAAGATCCTTACCAGTACTTGGGTTTGCTACTCAGTAGGATAAAGATAGTCCTGCATGTTGCATGAGTTTGCATGGGCAGTAACCAGATTAATGAGAATTTACAACTTCAGTTTGTTACATACTCAGCTATGTCTTCAGGGAGATAAAATACTTGGCTTGAATAGAATACTTCCAGCAGCTGGTCTGTGTTTGGTTCTGCTGGTTAAAAGACAGTCTACTGAAGTCTACCACATACACAGTGGGTTTGGGGTTTTTTTTTGGTGGCCATAGTTCAGCTGATTGAGAAACTACACAAAAATCACCAAGAATAGTTAATCTTTGTGTGTCATCTTGAATATGCTTCCTGGCACAAATCAAATAACAGACACATTAAAGCCTTAACATCATGAATTGACACAACACCTGATTAAATCTGGTTGGATATTTTCTAGATCAGCTGTTGAATTCTACAGCCTGCAAAGTCCAGTAGGCTTGATGCTGGGTAGCTGGATTTTACCATCATTTCAGAACAATTGCACCACATCTTGAGCTGAAAACATTTTGTACATTATAACACCTGTCAGAAGTTAGAGCCGAATGGGAAAGTGCATCATTCAGTCTGTCTGTCTGTTCTGTGAATACCAGTTTAAACAAAGTTCTCCAGAGAGTCTCTCTCCCATTCAGAAACCCATTATTTCTGGGAATTCAGGGGAGTATCAGCAGTGCAGAAGTGGGTGCCTGTTCCCTTTAAGCTTTTTGCAGGCTGCATGAAATACTTGATAGTGGCAATTGTATCATGTGGGAGACCTGTTAGAAATATGAATGTGCCTTCCGAGCTATAGCGTTTCACAAGAACATGGCTAAAGCTAAACTTCCTCGAAGAAACAACAAACAAACAGAGAATTGGAATGACAGTTTAGGAAGATGGAACAAGTCTTCCCATATGCCAAAAAAGAGGGAAAAGAACATTATTCTTCAGTCCTTGGGATATGAACAATAAGTAATGGATTTAAATTGTTAACAGAGAGACTAGAAAGTTTATCATAGTGTCTTGGTGGTAAAGGTAGTTAATACAGCTTGTGAATGCTCCATAGTGGGAAATTGCTCTATCAAGTATTATACTTTGGAGAATATTGAATATTCTTTACTTCTTAAAAGTCTTTTCTAGCCCTGCCTTTCTATTTTGGGTCTATGTTGTCTCACATTATACAGGAAATGGTGATGATTAAAGGTTTGATTTATTGAAGATGTTTGTTATACTTTGATATACTCACTGGATTTCCAAAATTAAGGCTCTTGCTCCTGAAACCAGAATATTTGTAATCAAGAGTGGGAGGCTGATTCATAACCCAGTCAGATACTGATGTGTTTTGTGTCTCAGATGTTTAGGCAGAACTAATGCCTGGTCTCAGTAATTGCAAAAAAAAGGCAAATGTTGTTGCCAAGCTGGAAGATACGACTGATTTTCTTCCTTTTTAAAATCTGCTTCTATATTTAGTTTTGATTCAGGAAAATGATCCCCATGCATTGTCTCATTCAAAACATGGCACCTTTCACATCTCTTTGCTCTTCAGTTTTCCTAGTGATCACCTTAGAACAGCATTTTTTTTCCTAGATTCCCAGAACATTGGATGTTACAGCTTACTGCTGAATCAATAGTTATGTAAAGTCATACCCTCCTGGGATAATGTGTAAACCGTTTGTAGAGATTAATGTGTTCATCTTCTATTAAGTGGATGCTGCTTAGAGTATTTATTGTGTGGACATTGCTGCTAAATTATACTGGAACATCCCTATTTTGAGTAACTGTGCTTCATTTGAGTGTCTCAGTCTAACATTGTATGTTTGAGATACTGTTGCCATATTTTATGCTGTTAAAAATGTATATTCTGACCTACAAATCTCTATATAAAGTGATTGTTGATGCTCTATTTTGCCTCAAGAGTAGAGTGAAACCAGCTGGAATTTCCCCATTCCGAAGTAATAACTGCTCCAATTCGTGTTAATCAAACAATTTAGAATAACAAACAAGATCTTTTTCTTAATAAACTTTGATAACTTTCTTAGAGAGCACCTTATTAGGTTTGAAGTATCTGCACAGTAAAAAGTATTTTGGATTTGAAGTTATTTAAACTGTTACATTTAACTTAACTGTGACAGCCAAAGAGGAGTTATGCTTATTTCATATTTTTTTGTTAGACTATGTTGCATTCAGATGACAATGAATTGTAGTCTCTGAATTGTAGTAACAGCCACTCAGCACATGCCCTGCATTTGGGAAACAGTCTTAAAGCCTTACATTTTGTGAGGTTGCCATACAGACGTTAGTTGAGCTTCTGTTTAAAACCACTTTGAATAGTTACTATTTAACAGTATAAGTTATTTCAAAAAGTAATATTAAAAATCACCTTTACAATATAAGTTACTGTGTCAAATTAACGGCAAATGAGATGTGGGAAGTGAAGTTAAACATAGAAATTTGTTCTTTATTTAGGTGATGTTCAGTGTACTTTTCAAGCTCTTCCTTTTTGGTTTGTGTATCTTATTTTTTTATTTTTTTTTTTTTTAATTTTTCCAAAATGCATGTTATGATTAGAAATCCTACAGATGAACTTTGAAATATACTGCTCTGTTTACCATTTTAGAACACTTGTTTATTTTGGTATTGTTGGAGGTCTAGAAGTTCTGTTTCATTTAAAAATAGTCTTTGGTGGTAAGATACAATTGTCGTACTTTTTTTTTTTTTAAATATTTTCTAATGCATCTTCAGCAATATTAAAGCTGAATAATTCAGTTCAAAGAACATGAAGTTGATTCAAGGCATTTTTTGAATATTTGTTTTTTTTCTGGGTAGCAAAGCAAAACGTGTTTTTACAGAAATGAGGTTTAAAAATTGTGGCTACATAAGGAACCCAGAAACACTGGCTTAATTGTGGCATGTGGTGTGCTAACAGCAGTTCTCTGTATAAATGCATGTTATTTTCTGGAACGAAATTTCTGTAGCAAAATGAGCCCCATAAAGCTCCTGGTATCATACAGTTTTAATTCTAGACCAACGTGACAGATTGAAGTTATACAGAAGTCAGGGAGACAGTAAACCATGTCCCAGAGTGCTGTAAGGTATTGCAGCATGGATTGCTTTGGAGCTGTTCATCCCAAAGAGATCATTAATTATTGCAAATTAGCGCATAATGTCAAAGATGTGGCATGTGTGTTACATCTGTCTTGGCAAACAAACAGCCTTTGCTACCTTTTGGTCATCTATAATAAATGCTTCATCAGAGTCTTTTCCTTTAATCGACTTGAAAGCACCATTGCAAAGTTTGATGTGAAATGTCCTTGGCAGAGATGCTCTTAGAGCTGTGCAGATTGTCAGTCCCTGGGGTTTTGGGTGTGCTGTTCTGGCTGTGGAGTTAGGCTTCACAGCTAGGGAAGGACGATGTTCACTGCAATCTGTGTTTTCTATCAGTAGATGTTTGTAGTACATGATCTAAGCTAATGGTGCATTTGTGTGTGTGTGTGTGTGGTTTGTGCGTGTGAGGGGAAGGGAAGCAGAGGCAATTGTTATGCACCGAGTGATTTAGTGAATTGGTTAGATGAAATCTGAATGTTCATTTTGAACTAGAGAAAGTCTAAACTTCTCTTTGATAATTTTTCTTTATCTAGTAATAAAGTAGTACTAAGCCACATAATTTATCCAGTTAATAAGTTATCAGCAGTAATTAGAAGTGCATGCTTTATTTACTTTTCACCAAGCTCAGTTAGAGTACACCTGTGTGTGTGATTGTCTGACAGTTTTCGCCTCAATGTTAGGAATTTAAGAGACTTGGAAGTAGCTATTCTTTGTCAAAAAGGTTGTTCGTGGGTTTTGTGTTTTGAGTTGCCAAAAAAAGGTGACTGGACTACTTCTGATTTTCATATTGCAGAGGCAGTGTCTATTCACGGAGTTTAATGCCTATTTTGTAATGAGATGTGCCAAGCTTCGTAACCCTTTTGGGACCCTACTAAACACCAGTGATGCTGACTTGAAAGTAATAGAGTGCCTTTTGAAATAACAGTCTAATGAAAGTAGTAAATTGATGTATTGCAGTAAAACTGTTAAACTGTTTTTAATTGTTGGAAGCTAACGGCCAAAGTTCTTAACGTTTGGTGATTGGGAGAATGTTGTAGAACCACAAACGTCAGTTCATACCAATGAAGCTAATGCCTTTTTCTTTCTGATTGTTTGGACTTTTTTTAGGCTGGTCCATATAGGCATGTTTCACTAAGGTTCAGCTTTTGGTTAAGGGACTGAGCCTTTCTAGTTAATACCAAAACTAGGACATTTTATTCTGAATGTGAAGTGTGTGCCTCCGTATCACAGACTCACAGCATCCACAGGGACACTGAGCATGGAGCCGAGTCTGAGCAGCTCATCAATGGCAGCAGCAACAGAGCGGGAAAATTATCAGGCAACTTCGACAACGAAAAGATTTGACTGCTGGAGCTCTTTTGAGGGAAATCCTGGTAAAATGTCAAGGTGTCTGACTGACCCCAAACTTTATAATCTGTTGGTTTTTTTTCCTTTTTTAATCCTTCTGAATGGCCTGGTAAAGATCAGATTTCTAAGTGACAAAGCAGTTAATTTGCAACACTTAACTGCCATTGTGATTTATTTTTTTTTATTATTATTTATTTTTTTTTCATTTTCAGTTATCTCTTGTAGGCATAAGAGAAATGACTCAGGAGTGTGTGTGTGTATATTATATATATGGTGTGAGTCTGGAGAAGATCAGTGATTTCCAAAATGATTTGTCTTTTAGTCACTGCAAGTTAGGTATTTTCAAGAACAGAAATGTTTGGTATACATGGAATGACATACCTATAGTAAATAAAAAAGAAAGACTTTAAATAATTAAGCAAATAGAAGTAAAATTATTCGGACTATATATTTTAGTGAGAACAAAACTAACTGCTACAGTCAGAAATTTTGGGTGTATCTGGGGTTTGTATTTTTCTTTCTTTTTTTCCAAGCTGGGTCCCTGAATTTCCCCCTTTCTCCATCTCTCAGGACTTTTCTCATTCTATTAATTTTGTTATTAAGAAATACTCGGGTTTTACTTGCACATCCACTTAATTCTTAATCTTGGAGAAAAAGAGTTACGCTCTTAAGTTTTTCTCACAAATGGGCATGTTTTCTTTTTTCCCTCTTGATCTCTTTCTCTCTTAATTTTCTAGAAAGAATACCTCAAGTTGAAGTGCTAGTGCCAAACAACACCAAGCATGGGTTGTTGATCACTTGCACAGGTGGAAACATTGGTTGTGCTAGGATTATTCTGTAGCACCAGGGACAAAATTTCCTGGACTTGTCAGTGTTGGAATGCTGAGGACAAAAACTTTTATTTATTTCTGTGATGCAGCAGTTCTAAAAAGATACTACAAACTTGAGAACTTAAGGTCAGGCCTGACAATCCCAGGCTTCGAGAAAAATTGGACCTCTGCATACCAATGCTAGTAAATTCTGTTGCCAAAAAAAGGTGACTGGACTAAAGTACAACTTTCCCACTTACTATTCCAGAAGCTGACATTAACACACAATACCAAAATATAATGCCTTTTTTCCCTCCCCTGCTGGGAGTGAAAAGCAATGCTTGACATCCTAAATGTCTTGGATAGGTAAGAAATTTTTATGCAGCTGACAAGTCTTGGAGACTGAATACCCCATGTTGGTATAAAATAGGCATTTGAAAAGTGTTATATTTGCATTTGGTGACAGCACAATTCCACTGAAATAGAAGTAATGAACTAAGTAACAGAAAGTAAACTTTTGGATGTTTTTTCCCTGCTCAGGTCACGATCAAGGTCACCTAGGAGAAGAGCTCACACACCAGAAAGGCGGCGAGATGAGAGAAGTGTTCCAACAGCCTATCGCATTAGTAATAGTCCTGGAAATAGCAGAAAACGCCCACGTTCCAAGTAAGTACAGCCAGTCCTGGAGAATGCTGTATCCTGCCATTGTAAGAGACTTTAAACATTGCCAGATGTGTTTTATGCTATCTAGGCAGAACTCTTATGGGTTTTGTGTTCTGAAGCTTTATTTAATAAATACTTTTGTAGAGTTAAAAAAATAGAAGCACTTACTCTTTTTCTCCCATCCTTGCATATGTTTGAACACTAAATGTACAACCAAATCAGTGGACATTAATACTCTACTATCACTTAGCTGTGAGACGTTAGATTTTACTTGGACTTTTCTATTTCCTTCTTGTTGACTCATTTTCTCATGCCCTGCTTGTGTAAGCTCTGTGACCTGTGCACAGAGGTCACACAGGGTATTGTTACTCCTACTGCTACTGCTTGACATCATATTCACACAAATAAGGGGAAACTCCAGTTTAGTAAACGGTATACTTTCCATCTAGCTATTATTTTACTGGCAGAGTGGAACGTGAAATAGGAATCAAGAGGTGCCTTTTTTGAGAGCACCTTTCATATAGTTTCTTTGAACCTATTCTAATCAAAAATGGCATACCAACCATTATTGCAGCCCCCCAACTGCAGAATAAAAACACCTGCTAAGTGTTCCCCAGAAGGCTTTTAAATGCTTCGTGTCTATTATATTTTGTGGCTTGTTGTCTTCAGCTTGCACAGAAGTGATATTTTTTTCCTGCTTGTATATGTACACCTAAAGTCTACACAAAAGCCAACACATTCAAGTTACTAAACTGAGCACACGGTCTTTAACCTGTTTCTCCGTATCTCTTGTGGAATAAGAAGCAAAGAGATCACTTTAAACTTGATGATCATTAAAAAATTTCTCTTGTTTCTTAAGAGAACTTTCCATCTGTTGACAGGCTCTAATTAAGTAGTGCATGGTATGTATAATTGAGAATTTCATCAGTATACTTCAACGGATACGGTTTTTTGCATTCATCAATTTAAGATAATAGAGGCTTCTGTGGAATTCAGCCTCTAAATTTGGTTAAGCAGAAAAGATGTGGAAAGTTAAAATGTCTCTTTTTCGTGTACACACACAAGAATTTTTTCACAGCTCTGTGCTGTTTTTCATGCAGTTGTGGTGGGTCTCATGCTTGACCATTCCACATTTTAACCTATAAATTCTTTTTGTGGTAACACCTCTCCAAGTGGTAAATTATGATGACAGTTGTACAAACAAGATTCTTCTTTAAACAATACTGTTTCTAGAGGTGGAAACTGTAAACTTGTTAGGCCTCAAACGGGAAAATGGAACACTGTGCAATATGGCAGTAAGTGCAAAAAATGTAGACTGAAGAAAGAAGGTGGTAAACAGAGATGAGGTTATTTTGTTTGCAGCCTTGATTGCCGAAAGTCTTCTGGGCTGTCAATCCTCTGTTAGGATTGACATGTTAAATTTTCAAGTGAAAATGTAGATGCTGTGATGGACCAGTTTTCATCTTCAGTTATGGAGTAGATTCTTCACAATTTTGTAATAGAAGCAAGGTTTGGGTTCAAGGTCTGTTCAAAGCTAATTAGTTTACTTAGGCTTTTTATGAGTGATTAATGTATATTTTGCTTGACAGCAGAGAGCAGGTTCCAATCTCAAATGGCAGCAGTCAGCCAAGTAGTTTTTATTAACCATAGTTACACTAAGAATTAGTAAAGCTTTAGAATCCAGTATTGTCAGAGGACTAAAAATCTGAATAAATAAAAAAGACAGTGTTTTAAACTGGTTGGGGGCATTAATCTGAGATGAGTTGTGATGCTGAATATCTGGCACTGCTTGTCGATTTTTAGTATTGTCATATACTAAAATTGTCTAGCTTGTCAAGTTCTGTACCTCAGTTGCCATCATATTTACTTTAAAAAGAAGTTAATTAATGTGTTAATCTGACTGCAGTGAATTACTTTCTATAGAGAATATGCATAGTTCTTTTATGCTAGCTTTTGTACCTAGAAAAAATACTTTAAAAATAAGCCTACTTTTAGCAAATGCAGTGTTCTAAATACAGAAAATGGATAGACACATTCATCCAGCTTTTAATGATGTTTGTTCATCATAATCTGACTTGAAAAACACCAAAAGGCTTACTATAAAATATTCTTCTTTCATGATGAATATTTTCTGAGATATTTTCAAGAGTTAAGTATGAAATATGTTCACAGCTTGATTATATTATGATGTGTTAAGAAACAGAGCAATTACAGTACATAATTAGCTAGTCAAGGAATAGCCAACTTTGTAGCTGATGCTGTATAGTCATGAAAATGTTAGAGGCCAGTAGAGTTGTGGGGTTTTTCTTCTGCAACTTAATGATTATTTATGCAAGAAAAGTGTAAGGAGTTTTTGTAGTTTTAATTCTTGAATGTTAAATTTATATAAAAATCAGATATTTGTATGATAAATTCTAAGCATCAGAGGTGTACGGTATTTAGACAGGAGTTTAATATGTTCAAGTTTTGCTGCTTTCAAAGTAGCAAATTACTGAGAAAATCAAAATAAAGGAACCAATCATGTGCTACTCTAAAGATGGCTCGAAGTTTTACAGTTTTTAGGATGCTTTAGAGGCTTCAACAACATTTTTCTGAATAGACTTGTAGCAGTGCACACTAGAGAGAGATACCTCCAGTGAGGCATTGCCCATTACTCTAGTAATTCTAATGACAGTAATATCAATAATGGTATGTAAATCATACAGACAGAAAGTCACAACCACATAAAAAGATTTTGATATTTCCGTCTCTAGTATGTTACTAATTTAATTCTCTTTGAGCTTAATATAGCTTATGGGGAGGCTACCTCTGTTTTCCCCTTTTGAAAACGATGAACATGTCTGGTACCTGTAAGTCTTGTTCCTACTCTCATAGTGACAAGAACCGGTGTACCTAATTTCCAAGTCATAATCAGTTTGCACTTTAATCATGTTGCTAGGTCTGGGTTTCTTTGAAGGGCATACAAGAGCTTGTTTGTAATTTTGAGCTTGCAGTTTGTTGCGTTATAGATTGGATCACAAAGAAAAGGGGTAATTTCTTTTAAGAAGCAAACAAACAAACCATGGATTTGCCTTGTGGATCTTTTGCATAGCTATGACTCCGTAGTTTGATCATTTATGAGCTAGGAAAATAGTAAGGGATATAAACTCTTCTATTTCTTATTATGGTGTAAATGTCTGATGTTGTTTGGAAAAGAACTTCCCTCTAGCGAAGTTATGCTGCAAGTCTCCAGTGAAGGACTTTACATTGTCATCCTTCAAACTGTCGACTGTTGGCCAGTAATTCCTGTCTACCCATGAAGCACCATTCCAAGTGAGACCCTCGGGTACTAGTAGTTGCCTAATATGTTAAAAAGAGAAGTATTTTGCACAACCATAGATGTGCAGTATTTTGGTAATACTAATGCTTGCTGAACACATGAGAACTATCCAATGGAAGAAGGCTACATAAGCTTTTAGAAGTGTGAAAAGTAACTTCAACTAGCCAGTGCAATATCACTTTAAATATTTTCTTCAATAAAATATTTTCTTTTTGCAGAAGTCCCCATGAAAAGAAGAAGAAGAGGCGGTCTAGATCACGTACCAAGTCCAAAGCTAGGTCTCCTTCACCATCCCTGTCACCAGGAAAACCATCCACACACAAAAATTCTGTACATTCAACTAGTGTCTCTCCTGTGGAGAGCAGGGAATCCAGCCAGGAACGCTCCAGGTAATAGGGTCTTCTGCTGTAATACTGCACTGCTGATGTCTCTTGACTCTGTGTCCTTTGACCAAACTTGTATGGTGAGGAGCTCCCTGTGTGTGTAATGTGTGCGTGTTCAAAGCAGAAGGCACGGAGGGGAGAGCACTGGGTGCATCAGACATTGGATCTCTATGTTGCCTGCTGGAGTAAAAGACACACAAAACCGGTGTAGAAAATTCTGCAACCTGATTCTAAGTTAGAAATTGAAAACTCTCACTAAATGGGATAACTCTTTGAAGTAGAATTTTAATGAGTGTTTTGAATTGTAATGTGAGTGCAAGATTAGAAATTAAGTTATTTCTGCAGACTATAGAAGATTCCTGTTAAAAATTCCTAGGCTGCTGTTCAGATTTCTCCCTATCAATTGTACAAGTGACACATCTGACTATGGCTTATCAGGGCTTCTTGTTGAACGAGAGAACTCTTGACTAACAGAGGAGAGAGGTGTGCAATAAAACCTCAAATCATGATGATGAGTGAAAGGAATTTTTAAAACATTTACTATACACTTCTAATTCTAATTCTACCTTTTTTTTTAGGGGAGTTTCTCAGGAAAAAGATGGCCAAATCTCTTCAGCAATTGTGTCTTCAGTGCAGAGTAAAATCACTCAGGTACAAATAAACAAATGCAGAGTATGTTGCCTAATTGTGTCCATCATACCGCTTTCTTACTTGCTTGTACAAGTCTGAGCTTTGTGTATGATGTAGAGCCATGTTCACTGTCATTCTTGATCTGTTTGCTTATGAGAAAAATAATTCTGTTGCTTCTCTAGCTACTGTCAAATTTAGTCAAGCATCTACAGACCCAGGTAAATTCATCACATTGCAGAGTATCCACTGTCAAGAAAGTCCACGTTGTGCTACAATACCCCAGTTACCAACAGCAGGTATTACCAAGAGCCCATCTTACCATGTAGTGTTCTTAAGTTTTGTGGAGGAAAGAAGAAAGGAGAAATGCCTTGGCAAAGGCTGAGTTTGTAGTGCTGGCAGTAGAGGAAAAATACATCCTCCTGCAAACTGGCCTAAGCGTATGCTTTGCATTAAGCAGTATCTTCAGCTGATCTTACCCTTGTTGCTGTTTGTCTCTGAACTATTGTTGGTACAATTTCGTTGCTATATTCAAGTTTGCTGTGAATCATGGCATATCAGGTATGTGCCTCTATATGCTCTGCAGTAACCTAAATGCATTCGGCTTCCCCGACTCAGACGTAAGATTCCCAACCTCTGCCAAAATAATTCCATGGCTTTTTTAAAAGCTACTACATAGTATCACTTTTTTTTTTTTATTATTTTACTCACCCTCCTAGAGTCTTTATGCATATTTAACTTACTTTCAATTGAATAGGCCAAGTTTGGAGGAGGAAAGCTCTTAGTTATGCTTTGGCAAATTTACAATATAAAATCAAGAGTTGTTTTTCCTATTCTCTTTTTTTTTCCCAATGGATACATTATTTTTTCAATAAATCAATATTGTTCAAAGATTTAGTTCTGCTAGGGAAATAATAAAATAATAATAAAATAATAAAATATCATATTTGATCTATTTCCAATGAGAAACTGCAAACAAGAATATTCAGGAAAAAAAAATGAGCAAGTATAGGCACCAGAGAATGGAAAAAAAGAGTACTAATGCCATAGCAATTCTTAGGTTAGAAAACAAATGCATGGAAATTCCTAGGATAAAAAATGACATGAATTATGTCATAATCTTCAAAGTACAGTAAACATCCCAGCATTTAAAACTACATACCTTTCAGACAAAGGTAGTTGGTTCATGCATTGCTTGGGTTAACTATTGCTTATGACATCATATTTGCTAGTTTAATTTTAGTGTGCTTGCTTTCACTTCAGTGCAGCTGTAAGAGGAGGGAAGATCACTACGTATTACAGTACAGCTCTTGGTTACTATTTGCAAAGAGTAAAAAAGAGGAATCCTTTTGTGAATCTGCAAGGTATTTCCCAACATAGATTAGTTTAACTTCTTTTATCTTTAAGGGCCCAAGGAAATGAAGTTTACCTAATTATTAGTAAGATTATTTTGCTACCAACGTGCTGACAGACTTGACCAATTCAGTATCTTTTCTCTTTCAAATCCTTCCATCTGTGTAGTACAAAAATGATGCCAGTTCCCCTGTGAAGTGTTTTGAGAGCTTCAGATGAAAAATGCCTTAAAAGAACTAAGGATTTAAATTCATTTATTGCATCCTTGAAATGTTTTAAGTAAATTTAATTCAGGGCTGATACTTTTTATTTTGTTTGTTTATTTTTTTTGCAATTCAATGCCGTTTATGAAAAATTTCCTTTCCTTTTGTAATGCTGTTCCCACTGGATACTCGGACGTGACTGAGAGTCACTACTTGGTTTTACAGCACTGTTAATGTTTTATCACATGTGACAATACTGCTGCTGCCTACATTTTTAATTCAGCTTTACAAAGCAAACAGAACTTCTGTCATAGAGTAATTGTTAGCACTCTCTGCTTACCAGCTCTTTCTGTATTTTCTTTTTTTCCTCTTTTATAAACTTTCAGTGGTTAGCAGCTGCATGCTCACTACAGTTGTTGTGAAGATGTGGTCATAGTTTCTTTCCATTTCAGTTGATGTGATTTCTGTGTTTTGTTGTATAGAAACTGCTCTAAATATTTATGCAAAGGACTTTGTAGCATTGTAGTATAACCAGACTTCAGTTGCTGTCATAGGAACTTTCTCTAGATTTTGTCACTTGACTGTTAAAACCTGAGGGTCACAAAGCTAAGTATCCTCTGTGAGTGCAGCAGACGCTAACCCTCTCAGACAGGTTTTTGCTGTCACATGCCTTAGCTCTGTTCAAAGCCCAGACATGTCTGATCATTTCCCTTCTATTTTCCACAGGATCTTATGGCCAAAGTGAGAGCAATGCTTGCAGCTTCCAAAAACATACAAACTAGTGCCTCCTGAGACCTGTTGAACTGACCGTGACGAAATTGTGTGAAAAAGAACAATATAAAAAAAACTGCCTCATCTCAAATGTACAGCTAAGCTTAGCTCACTTGGTTCACAACTCGGCTAATATTACCAGAACTCGAGGAGCTAATCCCTGGCTTTCTGTACAGAAGCGTCTCCTTGAAACTTCATTAAACTTTTTCAGCCAGAATACCTTTGGAAAGTTTTTGGGTTTTGTAAATTGATTTTTTTGACTAATTCTTCAGTAACATTTTATGATCAGCAGTCTATATGTGTATATTTGTAAATACCATGTTTCTGTGAAAGAAGTATTACACAATAATAAAGAAGGAAACATCTTTCATTAGCTAGAGTTTTTGTGGAGTCCTTAATTGTTTGCTGTTGACTTTTGTTACAAATTCAATTTTCTTTAGTACTTTCTGCTTTTTAAAAGAACTGTTTAGCCTGCCTGACCACCTTGAGCTGAGAAATATTTTATCTTCCTTTATGCACACAACAATTTAAGCAGAATGCTTGTTTGCTTAGATGCTAGCAGTGGACAGTTTTTGGATGTCATTTAGAAAGATCTCTGTCTCCGTCTGAGGAGTTGACCCTTTGAAGTCAAGAACTAATGGTCAGTAGCTCCTGTGTCTTAATGTGCCTTGCTCTCTCTAGTTAACTGCAGAAAACAGGGTATATTTTTGTGGTCATTCAACAAGAATATGTAACAGAAATCCAGCATTCTTCTGATTTAACATCTTTCTTACGGTTGAGAAAGATGCTTGCTAACTTAGTTTTACTGCCAGTTAACACCAGTTAACACTTTTGAGAAAGCTTGTGGCCTCAGTACAACTGCACGTTTGTTTATTACGTGCTCTTTGCTGTGCAGTGAGACTATTTAACTTTTTTATTGAAAGTATAAAAAGGTGTATGTGGATTTATCCCCAAGCCTCCTTTAGCTATGAGGTTTTTTAGCAGTTGGTGTATTCACAACGTGCCCATAGCAGCAGCTACCTGATTCCATGTCCTATTATTCTTGAATTTTATAGAGTGGGTGGAGATTGGAGATGGATTAAGGAAATCAGTGTGTTAAAGAAACACTCAAGACTAGTTGGTAAATTATCTGCGTAGAACTACTCAGATGAGTAACTTCAGTGCAAAATCTTTTTCTTCAAAGTAAGGGGATGAGAAACAAATCGTTGATGTAATTCAGGCTTGGGTAACATGCGAGTCAAAGTGGTGGTTGGTGTGCCACTTGCTAGAGCTCGACTGGAGTGCAAGAACAATATTTAAAGCATTGGAAACAATAATCAGGTTTCTTTTCAAATTTTGACCAGTAATAATGAGCAACGTTGACACTCCTACAGTACTATAAAATGCTGTGTCTGATGCAGACATTTCATTGTGCACATAAATTGTGATGAAACTGCTGTCTAGATGGTAGAGTCATGTTAGCCACTGTTTACCTAATTGTTTCACTTATTTGCAATGTTCTGACCAGAGCAAAGTAACTATCAACCAGTGCAAGAGAGAACATTTTCGCTGTGTGTTGATGAAACAGTACTAGCAGAGGCAGAGATAAAAAGGTAAATTTCCTAGACAGCTGTTGTAGATTGTTGTGCAGTGTTAAATTTACAGCAGCTATATTTTTCCCTCCTAAATGGAGTTAAAAGTCTCACCATGGTTAAATAATTGGCAGCTTGGATGCCAGTTGTTTGTCAAGTAATAGGAAAAAAGCCCAACTCTGATAAAATAGACTGGGCAGCTCGTTTGGCTGCTGCTTTGCAGATTTATTCTCTTTGGGAAGGTTGTTGCTTTAATGACTTCTTAAAATATTTTCCCTCCTCATGAGCAAATCTTTTCCTGGGTTGTGGGTTGGTTTGGGTTTGTTGTTTTCCTTATTCCCTTTTGTGGTCTGAAGTGAGATGGAGTGTTTAGCTCCAGGAAAATTTAGATTAAACTGCATTTTTATACACTCTTTATTGTTTACTGAGGTTTGTTTGCATTTAGCACTCTCTCATGGGCAGCTGTATTCTCCAGAATTTAAAAAGTAGTAGTACTTTTATTGTGGGTTTTTGATTGGTTGTTGTTTTGTTTTTTTCTTTATCTTTCCAGCCAGAATGGACATTTTCACCATATTAAAGGGGCTTGAGCTGCTTTACCAGAACAATTCTTTTGTATGTATTCACATTTAGCTGATTTTTTTTTTTTTTTTTTTTGGCAAGAGCTGTGTTGTGCCTGCTGGTAAACACAACACAGAGCTAGTGATGCAATTGGTACAATTTCTGGTGTCTCCTTGCTATATGACCATGCAGCAAGGGGCCTGAGGGGCCCTGCATCCCCTGGCTCTACTGCCATGCCAACTGTACATGAGGTTGCTACAATGGGGAGTTTGGAAAGTGGACTTTGAGGAGTCATGAGGAAGCTGTGGTAGCTTCAAGTTGCCAGCAACTAATTTTGATTTTTCAAATGTCTCCATTTTGTGGAAACATCATAATGTGAGATTGCTTTCAGTTGGGTCAAATACAGTAATTTCAGCAGCTCTTCCTCTGCATGTGTTTAACAAATCAGAAGGACTTGGAATATTAACACCAGCTTTCCAAAGCACTTTGAAAGGGCCTTCTTTCTCTAATGTGCTGGCCAGCCTTTCCTCATTGTCTTGGGAGATCCAGATCATAGTGCTGAAGATAAAATTTTTGTTTTAAAAAAATAACCAGTTTAGTCAAACTCCAGTCTCTATATTAATTCAGTGTAGTCTTCTCTCAAAACAAAAAATTTTCTGCTGCCAGACAGAAGGAGCTGCTCAGGAGGCTTCAGGCTTTTTTCCCTGTGCAGATTCAGGTTTAACAAAGTTTTAAGGGCTTTTTTGGTAAGTTTTGAACCACTAAATCAACTTGCAGACCTGGCTATTTGTAGGTGTTGCACTTCCTCAGCAGTGGAGAGCTGTATGAAAGGAAGCTAACAGGACAAAGGCATTGCTACAGCAAAGGTAGTGCGTAGCCTTTAGTTCTCCACCTTTGTCAGATGGGAGATAGGTGTTTGGTGTTTGTGTACATTTATCTTCCAGTCCCTGTTACCAGATTCCTTCAGAGCATATTTTTCAGTGCAGACTTCATCAGCTTTGCTCAATCCACCCACCCAGACATACTCTTCATAGTTCAAGAGATGGCTTCATAATGTGTATTAAAGATGCTCTAATATGAATCAATGATCCTACCTGGCTCCTCAGTTAGCTGGTGGGTAACCTGTTAGTAAAAAAAAAAATTGAAATGGTTTGACCATCTCAGTATATACTTTTTGGTTTTCTACAGGTGAAGGGACCTCTCTTCCATTTGTAGGGCAGCTTCTGTTGAACAGTTAATAGTTCAGCTTTGAACGATATGGCTCTGTTGAGAAGCTGACAGTAATTGAGATGTGTCTGCAGTCTCTTGACATTGATCATGATTTCACATCTATGGTCACATGTAACTCCTTGAATCTTTATATTTTGTTTGACACCAATCATTTTGGAATGTACACTTTCTCACTTGGAAACTTCATGCCTTAGAGACAATCAAAACCATACTCCATTTCTCAATAGGGCAAAAAATGGTAACACTTAGAATTCATGTTTTCTCGGATTGAAGGCAATGGCTTATCTGTTGTGAAGAAATTTTATTGGGAAATCCTACTTAATTAAATTTCTACTTAATTAAATTGAGTTTATCATCTATTCCTCTTCTCCCATCTCTGCCCAGCAACTAATTACATGAAGCAAAGCAGACCTGTGGATTGAGGTTAGTAAAATGCTAAAGCATCATCTTTACTAATTTTTCTTCTGCCTCATGATCTGAAAGCGTGAAAACCAGAATTACTCTGATCTAACATCCTTATTTTCATCTCACAAATTAACTTGTCTATAACTTTATTAACATTTGTTTGAAATTCTTCTAAATGCAGCTCTTAAAGGATGAAAGCTCAGTGTTTGCAATTTTTTTGTTGTTGCGATTTAAATATGAACATGTTCTGAATATTTTGGTTTGCTTTTAGACACATCCTTTCAGCAGCAGAAGTGTAGTGCAGTTAAGTCTTTCACACAAAAGGAAAGGCTTTACTGGAGCAGTTGGTTGGAAACTAATACCTGCCTGCACGCTAATTAGGTTTCAGCCTTTCTGATGGCCAGCTGGTGTGTTACTGCTTTTGTTAGTCCGTTTGAACCATTGCAGGATTCTTGATAATTCTTGATGCAAAGCATATCTTTTGATTTTTGCCTTCATTTTCCCTCCTCTGGATTACATAGGAGGTGAGTATAGGTACGGAAATACCCTACTGGATTTTGTATAATCTTTAAAGCAAGTCCTCACTGTTTATAACAAATCCTCTTTTACCTTCCAGTGAACTTGAAACTTCATGGTATTAATTTAATATCTTTAATTTAAATGAAGATGATAATCTCTTGGCAACAATTAATCCTGAACATGTAGCATGACAAACATTATAAAAAGCCCTGCCAGACCATTTTAAAAGCGATGGTGATAATCTGCCATTTCTGGACCACTGCCATACTCTCCTCGGGAGATGTGCTAGGACTTGTTTTTTTCTGATAAGGACAAAGTGGCTGCACATCTAGATGCATACTGACAAAGTCATTTTTCTCTTTAGACTGGGTATTAAACTGTTGATCTCTAAATAGAAAGTACAATGACTTCTTGGTGCTATTTGACAGTGTTATATGTACAGCTGCCTGGTCGGGTAAAAGAAATCCCAGTATGCAGGACTGGGGAGGGCAGATGCTGCCTTGCCCAGACAACATAATGTGGCAGATAGGACACATTACTGCAGTGAAACTGGCAGAATTTAGGGAATCCTGTTTCTTGTAAAACACATTCAAAGGATGTATTCTTCCATGGAGAAGTCCTGCGTGTGCTCATATTTCCTCTATTAAAAAGTAGGAGGATTTGGGGTTTCTTGTTAAAATGCAATCCAAAGATGTTTACCTGCAACTTTATTTATTAGGATATGGTAACCTTGGTGGTTGTTCAGTTATTGCTTTTGCTTGCTATAATAACTTTTTCCTTTCAGAAATGCTAACACTTGAAAAAAACCTAACCTTAACTCTGATTGAGAAACAGGTCAGAGGGTTTGGCATCACAAGGAAGGAAACAAAAGTAATTAATCTCTGCTCCGTGTTTCTGAAGCTCTAGTAATGAATTCATTTTCTAATAAAAAAAAAAGAAAGGTAAAAAAATAATAATAATTTTGTAGGAACTGATGAAAAGATGAGTATTTCCCACCTTAAGTGTGAGAAGATATTTCAGCCCTAAGCTCTTGAGTCAATTAAAAGTACACTGTCTGCAGGTCTGAGTGCCCTAGTTCATGCACAGTGAAGATTGTACAACAATTAAAAAAAATTATCAAAATCAAAAGATGTTGCCTTAGAGAAATGGTGGGATGGGCGAAGCCAGTGTTGCAATGGCATTTTTACAGCCCCTTTGCAGTAAGCTGTCTGTGCTGTCGGAGATGTGACCTTGACCTCACCTAGAAACCTCCCAGTGGATACTCACCACAGAGTGAAAAGGCAACTACTCCAGAGGTGTATTTCTAGTGGGAAACCTCTTATTCCTTTGGAATCTTAGGGCAAGATTTGGAGGATTTAAGTGTCATGGTATAATAAAAACAGACAGAGGAATAAAGGTTCTTTAATATTCCCAGAACAAAACATTTCCTGTATTTGCATAATAAGAAGCCACCAGTTAACTCAGTTGAATCATGAATTATGAAAGCCTTTGAGTTTGTAAGTTAATAGTTTTCTCAGAATTGCCATTGCAAACAGAGAATAGATGATCATTATTCTTTTGTGTGGTCCCTTATCTGTTTGGGTTCACACTGTCCCAGTGAGTTGTGCTGCAATTTATCAGTGGGAAGATATTTCCAGCTCATTTGTGTTCTCTCTGTCAGGGCCCTGAATGCAGTAATAGACCTTAATGGTCCTGACCAGCCTCACATGGGACCTTCACCCACAGCCTCTGACTGGAGGCTGTTTCAGCTCGGCGCCTTCACTCTCTGCTGAGCTGCCTGCAGGTGTGTCCATCTCTAGGTCCATGCCTGTGCCTGGCTGTGGACCCTGTTGACCTGGACCCCAACCCACAGGCTTCCTTCCCAGCTTGGCCTCAGAGCTGCCTTGTCACCCCACAGCTGCCTGGTGGTCTGATTCCAGCTGTTGTTACTGGGCTTGCCCTTCTAGCTCAGGTACTGTGAGGCTGTGCCCAGGCTGGCGAGGTCCCTGCCCAGCCACCTGCATTACCACACTGAGCCCCCAGCTCCCATCCTTCAGGGAGCAGTTGGCCTTCACTGCTCACTCTCTATCCTTACTCAAGTCTAACTCGCTGGCTGCTGTCACTGTTCAGGGAGGCTGTGGAGTCTCAATCCCTGGATACAGTCAAAACCTGACTGCACACAGACCTGGACACCCTGCCCCAGCTCATCTTGCTTTGAGCCAAGGGCTTGGATGCAGTGATCATCAGAGGTCTCTGCCATCCAGCTATTCTGTGCTTTGTGTTTGCTAACACTGCCAGGCTGCCCATCTTAAGCAGGGTGGAAATGACTGGTTTTGCCTTCACTCTGCATGTGCTAGGTGAAGGTGTCCCCTGAGTCTCTGGAATAGCTTTGTGGAGGTTTATGAAGTCCAAAGGTGAATGCCCTCTATCTTACCACAACAGGCAATAGAAGTTCTCTCAAAGACTGAAAAAAAAGCCAGTATACTGACATAGCTTTTACTGAACCTCTTCCCTTTCATAAGAGACATGTACAAACATGATCATATGCTGCATAATCTGGGAGACCTCGCAGCTGAACGTTGGCAGCTTCACGATCCAATTAAAATACTTTCTGAACCCACACATCCCATTGCCAAAATCTTATCCTCTAAACCTTTGTACATCACGTAACGATTTGTCTTTGGTTGCATCTTCTGTTCTCCTTGAATGGGTGCAAGCTTGTCTGATGTTTTTTAATCAGGAAAGGGTAGGAATTGACAGCCTCAAGCTGTCATTGTGCACAAAAACGTTATGAGACATGTATCTATTAATCCTGCAGAAGGAGCACGTTAAATTCCCACTGTTCGTAATCTCCCATTGGAACCAATATTGGCTAACGACTTTAATGGCACCACACTTGGCAAAAATTAAACGCATCTTTCATCCTTTCCTAAAGCTATTTCTATTCTGAAGGATCGTAGATAAGGAGACAAAGTGGACAAAGAGTGATCTTATATGTTGAATTTAAGAGAATACTGTAAAAATGAGTGAGCTATGCTGGCGAATCTGATGGCATTTGTCTGGTGTTTAGCTGGCAAAGAGACATTCGCTCAGTTCTGACAACCTAATGATTTTGATGACACTGTGATAGTTTTTTGAGCATGGATACAATAAGTGGTGTGGAAAATCTGTTCTCATATTGTGACAGAGAAAATTTGCTGAATTTTAAGGCCAGGGCAACTTTGCCAGTGAATGAAGTCTTCTATCTTTAGAGACAGAGCAATTCTGTGTTTCCTCCCCAGGATAATGACTGCTTTACATGGAGCCGAGGAGGAGAGGCAGCGTGCAGTCGGATGTGTGCTGTACTGAAATGATTGTGCTGCTGGCCTTCAAAGTCATTGAGCTTGCTGCCTCTTTTTTGACAATCCTCCAAGTCCAAAGCAGAAGTTATGATTTTGGAAAGCTAGGAATATGCTTTCTGTGACATTTAAGGTCCTTTTTATTGTAGAGGGCAAATGGGTTGAATGCCATTTTCTAAGTAGGGATTTGGTTTAATTGTCTGTGTCTCTATTTGAAGCAATAAGCAGTTGACTCTTCCTATGGATAAGTGGGTGACATCTCACAGGGAGACAGAAATAGAAACAGCTATTGAGGATATGCATGGGTGAGAGACCTCTGCTCCGTGGACTGGCTGCTCATGATGAGGCAGGGGAGTACTTAGGTTCCCCACGGCTCCGTTTAGACTCACTGGCTGGCTGCATACAGTGTACTGAAGCTTGCACCATCAGAGGCACTCTGCAATGTCACTGAAAGTTAGGATTTCTATCTTGCTAACTTCTCGACAGTTTCTCCTTAGTATTTTCTAATGCAGAAGAGCAGTAATTAAATAGCCTTATTCAAGCCACGGGCAAACACAAGGTATCAGCTATTCTATAAAGAAAGAATATTCTTTGCAGTTATGCTTTAAGAATATGCAATATGTGTTCCTCTCAGACTTCCTGATGTCCTCTCTCATTCAGGAGTGAAGAAGGGGAACAGTTCTACAATACAAAGCGTTCACAGTTTTGAGAACGGAGTTGTAAAAAACTGAGTAGTAAGAAATTAACAACTTGGCTGAGCCATCATCTAAACAATGAATAGTGATTCACAGTGCATTGAAATGTCAAACTAAGTCTTTATGGACACTGTACATCTAAAACCAGTGGTAGGTGCACGGGTGAAAGCCCACCCGAGGTGCTGTACTTCCATTGCCAGTGGTCTGTAGCTATGGCTGAAGGCTGCTAATTTCCATGCTTCAAAGTTGTCCTTCCCATTTCACCTTGCTAGGAGTCTGGAGAACATCTTGTGAAGTCTGAAAATAATGACAAGTCTGGGCAGCCACCTATTGATCTGATCCTCTCAGGCAAATACTTTCTTGGCCCTTTAAAAGACTGGTGGCCAAGTATCTCCAGATAGCATCTCTAATTTATTGTTCTGTTTGTGAGTGGATTTCTGTTGGATGAAAGCAGCTAGTTCCCAGATCACAGAATCATGGAATGGCAGGGGTTGGAAGGGACCTCTGGAAATCAAGTCCAGATGCTTATAAGCAGTTTTTTCCTTCTGGTATATGCTTTCTGCGTGGTTAGTGACTCAACGACTGGTCCAGCTTGATTCTGGGCCTCTTGAAAGTCCCAATCTCATGCCAAAAGTCACAGCATTCTGTGAGGAAAGAAGTAAGCACCTGAAGTAGTACTCTGTCCTGAATTTTTGTGTTTCCAATAATGAGTACCTCAAAGCTCTGTTCTAACTCTGAACTTGACAGCCTGTTCAAAACCATTTCTTCAAAGTCTCTCACCATCTGAACACTGGAACTTTCAAGACCAAAGTTTTACAGCTTTTAGCCCTTTGCTAGTAATGAGTTTTACACCTTAATAAAAGCTCCAGCAAAGTCGGGGCTATCTGCAATTTCTTCATAAAGTCACTGTAGAGTCACTGATTTCATTCAGGCATTGTCAGCAGTACAAAAGCAGCTTCTCAACAGTCTGCTATAAATGAACTGTTACCTTAAGAAACAGTTTCTCATTGTTCAGCTTCCCACTTGTTCTTGTATAGTTACTTTTTCTATCCATATCACATAGTTTGAGTTCAGCTGAAGTCTTGCTCACTCTGTTATAAAAAGCTCTCAATACCATTTCTGTTGCCTAGACAGAAATTAGCAGTGGGGAGGTTTTGCAGAACCTCCACAAAAATGTATGATCTTTGCAGAATTGGGCTGCTTGTAAAAAGCCTTCCAAATCCTCCTGTTGTTCATACCATGGAGGCCAACACACTGAATCATCTGCCAGTACATAAAAAATGACATGTCAATCACACTTGCTTTTCTCCACCTTCTTAGAGGGGTATTTCGGTGTTCAGTGCATAGCAGAACTCTCTGAAAAGCATTCCAGATGGTCACTCAGTGTGTCAAATTGTGCTGCATTACGTAGATAGGTGGCTATTCGCTGCCATTCCAGTTACGTATGTGGGTTTATTAGGCTTGGCTTGGCAATGGCAGGAAAAGAAGGAACTATTCCACATTTAACAGCCAAAGTGATACGAACAGAATGGTTATGAAGTGCTAGTTGGGGACTGGGCCACTTGCCACAAGGCTGAGGAGGAGGGGACACGGTGCGGTGCTGTCCTGCTGGCAAGGTGCGTTGTACAAGACCTTGCCTTCTGCTAGCGACATGTGAGCACATCTGCTGCTTTACACTGGCACTGAGCTCTCCCGTGATCGATGGGCCAGACAACACTGGGGCTGCTTTGAGAAAGCAGTGCTGTCAACCAAAAGATTCAGGAGACTAATTCTTTCAAGAGGGGAGGGAGAGGTAAGGGTTCGATCTTAAAATACTTAAGCCTGGTTCAAATGTGTGACTGTAACCACAGCTATCTGGAAACCTGTTTTTATGAAGAAAATGGAACACTGTCATTGCAATGTAAAAGTGTTCCTTTCAAAAAAGTCAGCAGCCTGTAAAGGGGGAGGAAGTCAGCTCCATGAACAACAAATCAAACTGAATGGTTTTTACTCTGCCAACTGCTGATGTCATGAAATAACAAGGAAAAATGCTGTAAACAGTGCTATATTGAAACACTGAATCACAGAATCTAACTTTGCTTTTAATTGGACTGTCTGGAGGATGAGCCTTTGCAATGTCTAGAAGTACCCATGAAAACTCAAAAGGGAGGAAAGGAATATATTGAAGTGGTTAATTTGTAGCATAGTGCCAGTCTGCCCTTTCCATTCTCCCTATCAACAGAAATCATAACAGGGTAACTCCTTGCTTTGTTATTTGTCCATCTGAAGCTAATGTCTTCAGAGCAGGAAATGGGGAGAGGGGCTGTACTGCCAGAGAAAACAACCATCCCATTCCCTTGGAGCAGCACGAAGTGGGTTTGCAAAAAGGCTTATCCTCACCAAAGGGAGGGGAAAGAAAAGCAGATAAATTTGCCATTTCTATTTAATATTTTAAATTATATTGCTTAGAGTTTTAGTAATAAAAATTGGTGAGAAAGAGGAGCTCTAAATTTCAGAATCTCTTGATATCTTTATCAACCGATGTTGGCAGCAAAACTGTAGGAACTCCCCTTAGTCGTGGTCGGTTGGGCTGTAGGCTGAGTTGCTGACTTGCAGTGCAAGGTGTTGAGCTATCTGTGTCCTTCATCCTATGTCCTGCAACCCTGTTATTGAAGGAGAACCATTAAAGGTCCATGAAGTCCATGTGTCCTTGCAGGAGCACTGCTCCTGACGGAAAGGTTCGTGTTGGGAGGCCATAGGCAACAACAGGAGTGCAGAAATTATGTCACAAAAAAAGGGATGTTTGGAGGTATTCTGTGCCTCCTGTGTTGGCTGCTACAAAATTTAAAAGTATTTCACATTTTGAGTTAAAAAAAAAAGAATTAAAAGGCTCCTTCCACAACCAAAATATCACTGAGCTCCAGCAGTACACAGTTCTGCCATCCCCAAATACTGCCGGGCACAGAGATCTGCAGGAAGTGTCTCTACAGGTCTGCATTATAGCTTCAGGTTTAACTTATATTCATTACCATTTTTATCTGTGCACAATTTAGCCTAGCATTGTGAATGTTATTAGCTGCTGGCTTTAATTAGGATTTGTACAAAAATGTTGCTATTTGACTAGTTATGTCTGGCCAAGTGCACAACATCAGCCCTTGGGCTCTTCTGCTAATTGTGCTGAGATTCCTACCTGTTAATTTACTTGGATAAATATTATCAAAAGGCTTTGATAATTAACAACTCTTTGTGAAATGTATCTATGACCTGTCACCATCCTCTCAGATCTTGTGTTTCCAGAGCAGGAGTCTGAAGCGTAATTCCCTAGAACAGGATATTAACATGCCAAAGAGGGCATCTGAAAGAGGAAGACATGAGGGAAAATGTCTCTCTGGAAGTAAGGCAGACCCGTGGTGTGCTCAGAGCACCAGGCTGGCACTTGGTGAGAGCATGTTCAGATCTCAGGTCTCCAGCCTTCTGTGATGTCTTATAGATCACCTTAGTGCTACATGAGAAACAACAAGGTAATTTTATTTCTTTGCTTTGTTCAGTGGTGCATAACACGGGGTTTAAGGACAGGGTGTTGTCTCGGGGACCTTTGAGGTGGCAAGAAAGAAAAGCTCAAACAGAACCCAAGAGGGAGAACAAAGTCTGATGCTGTGTTTGTAACGTAAGGTTGATGATTGCTGCTCGACTCAGCACCGTGTATTTGTTGTACCGTGCAATGAGGCTAAAACCTTCTGGAGCCTGCCCTGCAGTGCAGGCAGTAATCCTGCACCCAGCCTGCTGCACCCCTGTTCTGCGAGCACGATGCTCTGCGCATGCAGGCGGTTGATCAGAAATGCATGCCCAGTACTGTAGAGATGGACGGAGATTTCCTAGTGCCAGGGATGCTGTATAAGACTTCCCTGACTTTTTCACCTGCGTTTTCCTCCTTTTCTAGAGCTTGCTCAATTTTCAGCTGCACCATAACATTAAAATTGGCTTTGGGGTTAATTTAAAATACTGTAAGACTGTAGGAATTTTAACAGCAAATGCACATAACGTAGCAGAGCCAGTTTCTTTGGTTTTGCATCTTTGCTTCACCTTCACATATAGGCAATAGTTTGTACTTTTGTTTAAGAAAACAAGCTCAGTGATGATGGATGAAGAAACTTTTCTTGCCTGGTTCCTTCTGACGTGTGCTTTTTCTTCTTTCCAGCAGCAAGAGCACCAAAGTCTTCCTTGACTGATGGGTTCATTCAGGACATCTCAGAGGTAGGTAGGGAAGATAACTGTTGACTTAACTGATGATCGTGGTTGATGTGAACCATAAAGATGAATGTATAGCTAAAAATGACATCTCAGATCTTGAACCATGGAGTTTTCTGGCTGTAAATAGTCTCTATTTAATACCAAAAAAAAAAGTGAAGAAAGTGAAGATGAACCTTAGTAATAATTCTTTCTTCAGCAGCAATCAGTCTGTGCTAGGGTATTTTTATAATCCTAACTGTTGATCTTCTGAAGAGCTGTTGTGTTTGAAATAATTATTTCAAAGAAAGTTTGAAGAAAAAGCAAGATCATCTTTGCACAAGAGGTTTTTTTTCATCATTTAAATATATTCATTGTACAGATATCTCCCTCAAAAGAGGTGAAGATCATTCCCAGCATCCAGGGCTGCTTTTTTTCCGCTCCATCTGCCAGAAGTTTTGCAGCTGGCACAATTCATTAATTCTGTTCAATCTGTGTTCTCTAAACCCAGCAATAAATGTGATAATCAGTGCACTGGGTTTTGAACATACGGTTTTCTTTTTAATCTGTGCTACTCATTGAGCATTACCATGCAACACAACAGCTTTTTCCAGGGCTGTCTCTGGAAAGAGACTGGAAACAGCAGCACGGGGATGGTGCGATGGGATCTCCATCCCCCTGGTTGAAAACTGCTTAGCACTGATGGTGGAGGTCATTGGAATCTGGCACCCTGTTTAGCCATTATCACAACCCTGGCACAAAATCTCTGCTTGTCCTCCATGCTGCAAGTCCACCGGGCAAGTCAGCACAAGCACCAGTGGTCTGGTTTTGCAGATCCTGGTGTTAGGTGAAGTCTGTTAGCATCCAGAAAGTCAATATTGGGAGGTACTGGCCCTACGTGGTGATACAAGGAGATGGTCCTGTGCGCAAGACACTTGTTGAGCAATGAATTTGAGTGACTCAGTTCTGTTCTTGGTTGCTGAGTTTGGTTTTTATTGCTCAAATGGCACTAGGAGGGGACCAATCCTATCACCTGCCTGAAGGGAAAATCTACACTTGTCAAGACTGCCCAGAGCATCAGAGAAGCCTGGGAAAGAGATTGAGAGGAGGGAAGAATTTGTACCAGGACAGCTGGGGAGCCCAGAAACAGACAGGGGTGCAGGGATGAGGAAAAGTTACAGAGACAGTGGGAATGAGCAGAAAGAGGGAAAACTGAGAAGTCAAAGGAGAACAAAAGCACATGCCAGGGACAAGCCTGTATACAACCTTGCATAGGTGCAAGTGTGGATAGATAGAGACAGGGAAATACAGGCATTTATGGACATCTCCATAATACATACCATTGTTACACCCTTCAAAAGCTTACTGCCTACCTTTTATTCTTCTGAAAATTATGTTTCATCACAAAGCCCCAGTCCTACAAAAGCTCCTGATACATAATTCATGTAAGTACACGATTCTGTGGGTTTTTTTCTCCCTTAAAGACCTTCCTGGAGTACTCTGGGGAGATCCATTTATCAGGTCCAAAGCAAAGCTTTGTTTTTCCCTCTCCTCCTCGACAAAAAACCTATCACTAGGTGCCAGTGTTCAGAGCAGCATTACAACCTGACCGTGTACAGGACCTCATCGCACTGCCATATTCCTGTCAGTTTTCCTGTGAGTGACAAACTGCCACCGCCTTCATCTGCACACGTGAGTAATGCTAACAGCCCATTTGTTGACCCTCACATTTTCTTTAAATGCCTTTCGGTCAAATTGAAGCAATGCACGCATTTTTTTCCAGGAGAAATAGCAGCCAGGGGACTTAATGGAGAATTCCACCCGCTCCTTTGACTGCCCTGTACAAATATTTCTATGGCTGCTGGTGAATTCACTTACGCTAACGAACAGAGAGCAGCTGGCCAGGATGGGAGCCTGATCCTGAAATCTTCAGCAAACCAGAGCTTGCCGCGGGGTGGTGTGTCTGGGTGCCTGATGGGGACTGCAAAGAGAGAGCTGTTGGGGCACGGCTGTGCTTGCCAGCTCCGTGTTGCCCTTCTGCCCTCCTCTGCCCCATCCTCACTTGCCCGCAACACTGTGCACTTCCAGGGAAGTAGTTTTGAGTGTGGTCAAAGTTGAAGTGAAATCCTTGCCTCAAATTGCTGCAGAGATCTCAGTGGTCCTTGCCTTACACAGGAAGCCAACAGGCTGCCTTATCCACAGTGCCCCATACAACTCTGATCCATCCTTTGCGTTGTGCCCTCCACTGCTGCAGAAGGAGCCTTCTAGCCAGTGGAATTTTTAATGCCTTTATTTTCCCTATGTCCTTCTCAGGTATGCATCATGGAAAAACAAAAGAGGTCTCTTTAAATAATAATATTCTTTCCTCTACTAAACATAGATTAGCTTTTTCTGATGGTTATTATTAAAAATCATGCTAATTTACACTGCTAATGACATGTTTACTGGCATTCACTGGACTCTTACTGCTGATACGGTTAAAAAATTACTGTACGTGTGTTATTTGGGAAGCCAGCCCTACTGAGTTCATTGTGTAGCCTGTTTCCTTCACTGGCATTTCAGCTACTCTTTGTGTGCTCTTGGTGATGGTCTTGTTGCTACAGAACTGGAGGAGAATTCAGGAAAAATCTGAATTTCGTTCTGAGGTTTCACCTCAATGGATTTCCGAAGTACCTTGGGCAAAGCAATCTCTTCTCCCAGTCTCTGTGAATAGGAACACAGGCAAGTAGGGACTCCAGTCCCATGGCCTCAACTTAAAGGACCATGCTTTGTTGACCTTAACCAGCAGCTAAGACCCCACCAGCCCCTTTTCTTTTTTTTTTCTGTGTTGTTTTTTTCTTCATGCACAAAGGTACATTGATCAATTCTTCATTGCTTAAATCCTTTGATATTTGTATTTGATAGGTATTACCAACTGGGCAGGATGCAGAGTGCATCTTTTTGTTGCTGGCTGTTGAACAATGTGTCATGTTTCCACTTCAAAATCCCAGATAATTAGCTAAATGTACCCAAGGAAACCCTAATTTACACAAGATTGCTGAATAATTGTTACATTCATTTAAAATTAGCTAGGTCAGAGCATTTTCTGTTCTGCCTTTGCCGATACCCTCTGGAAATGGTGGGGATCTGGCTGTTTGCTGAAGACAAGGACCTCTGAGACAAATGAAACATGACCTTTGTGCTGCTGGGACACGTCCTCTCGCCTCAACACACCAGCAGTATCTGCACAGGAGGGAAGGGAGCTGGGGATGAAATAGGGAAATTTTTCAATCATGTAATTGACTTCTTTCTCCTCCCCTCCCTCTGTGTGCTGAAACACCTGTAAAAATGTCTTACTTTCTGCTAAAAATGAGTAAGAGAAGCAGTCTCTAACACCCAATTATCCCAGACTGGGAGAAACAGTTGTCATTAAGGGTTTTAAGGCAGCCTTCAAACAGGCATCTGAAAATATGTCCAAACTGGAAGCATCAGCAGATGTAGGGTACAAGGGAATGTGGATCTTAGTCATTGACTTGAGAGGTGCACAGGATAATAAAAGAGGTGTTAGAAGATGTGAGATAAAAAAGAGGGATGTGGGAAGAGCAAAGCCTGTGAAGTAGCTGTTGATAGAAAAGTGGGAGACTCTGCTTGAGTGGAGATGTTTAGAGGAGTGGTCCAAGGCCATCAGTGTTTGAGCAGAACTGGCATGTCTGGCTGTGAGAGTGGAGCGGGTTTGCCTTCTTTTAGGGAGGGAGAGTCGGAAACAGGGTGGCTGAAAAGCTGTTTTTTGGGATGTGCACTGATCTTGGCCAAAGCAGTGGATTCAGGCTTGGTGAGAAACACGCTGCAGACATAGCCTTGAGAGGTGACACCGTGCTCTTCTGCATGCCCACTTCTTAACAGCCCTTTCCACGAAGTGCCCTGAAACCTCAACTTCTTTCTGTCTGAATCCAAGAGCCAAGAACTAATTTCTTTCCCCCCTCAGAAATCCTGCGCTGTCTCAGTGCTGGGCTGCACTGTTTTAAGCCTTCTCCAAACAACTCCCAGCTTCTCAGAGGCTGAGCAAGCGGAAAGACAAGATCAGTGTCCCTCCGAGGCTTGTTGTGACCTGACATGCCTGATACATTCATGGCTGCTGGAGGCAACCAGAGCAGTTCAGGTGCCTTTTTATGACACTTGCTTTTCTTGCAAAGGAAGTGACATCCAACTCTTTCTCAGCAACAAAACCCCCTCCAGAACTCAAGGGATTTGCTGAAATTGCCAACATGCTTTTGTCGACGGCTGAAACACTCTGGGGGTGGAAGCCAGGTAGCAGCACGGTCGTGGTTCCTGCCGGGCTTGCAGGTGTTGCTCCCCGCTAACATTCGTCGTGACGCGTGCGTCAGGCCCCGGAGACAGAGGCTGAGCAAGGGCAGTGGAGATCTCAGCTCATTTTCTGCAGGGATTTTGAAGCTGGAACAGCCAGGCTTTCTTTTTGTATGATCAGATTTCGGACGTGTAGGAGAGACCTCGACGAGGAATGGTGATGTTTGCAGAGGACTCTGTGCCAGCAGTCAGAGCTGGGTTTAGGGACCTGACGAAGAGACGGGGCAAGGACACTGAGCCAATGTGCAATCTAACCCAATATGTCAGAAGCAGAGAGGGGGCCTTTGGTGGTGCTTAATGGACTGTCCTTTAGAAATGCAGTGTTTGCCTCTGGAAATGATGCGCTCACCCGGCCGAGCCGGGAGTGCTTGAAGTGAATTAGGCTGTATAATTTCAGGTTGCCTTTGAGTCAAAGAAAGTTTTTGGAGATTCATTCTTTATTTATTGATGTGTTTTCTTTTGCTTCAGAGAAAGAAAAGGAAATTTCCTGCAAGATGAGAAAAAAATAAACCATTTTCCATCTTGCCTGTAAAATGTGCCCCAGGATTTTTATGAATTCCTTGTTACAAATTGCCAGCAAAGTTAATTGGAAGACTGGACTAAAAAAACAGATAAATTTTTTTTTTTGCTTTATATGAAATCTTGCCTTTGCCTAAGTGCACTCAGTGCCTGTGATATTGAATGTGTCCATGGATAGAATAAAAATAGATTGCTTCTGGAAAGTTGTTTGGTTGGGTTTTGGGTTTTTTATAAAAGCAACAAAAATGAACCCAGGATTGCTCAAAATAATTCTTGCATTATATCTTGTTGGCTTAAGGCTGACAGTACCTCAGAGATACAAAAAAGCAGCCCTCCTTTCTCTAATAAAGCAAAGCAAAAAGAGAGCTATATGCAAAGACAAGCTTTTGCTGTGCCCTCAGCCCCAGCCGGGACTGAAAGCACCCAATGTTTTGTGCTTCCCTTTTACTAATGAGGGTGGCCCTTTCCCGGTGCTGAGGACCTTTCCTGTGCCAGCACCGGGAAGCCCTGGTGCCTTTCAGAGCCTCCCATGCCTGTTTGTATCTGTATCTCCTCCCAGACTTGTAATAAATTTATTAACCACCTCTGCTGGGAGACCAATGTTCTTTGTTTGGGTCTGGCTCTTGCAGCAGTGGAAGAGGCAATCAGCGATCCACGCTGAGAACAAACAGGAGGTAACAGGTTTCAACAGGCTTGACTGCATGGGAATCTCAAAGGCACAGCAGCTATTATCATTCATTTAGGAATAAGGAGGCTGACACGATGGAAATAAGCCACTGCTCCATTATTTTCACAAAGAGATGTGCAGAGCGTAAACAGGTTGGTATCTCCAACATGATCAGCAAAACAGCGCTGGATTAACTCCCGTGTAGTGCCCTGCTTTATTTACAATAGCTCTGGATGTGCACTCGTGTAACAAATGTCCCCACGTTTAACAAGTGTCCCGACCCACAGAGGCTGGTGGCTCCGAGCTGCTCACGCCGCAGCTCGAGGGCTGCAGATAGGGCAGGAAATCAGCATTATTCCTCCGCTCCTTTCTTGGCTCAGCCCAAGGTTTGTGCAATTTATGTCATCCTTTGGCAAACAGCTTCCAAACACACCAATAAACCACAGTAAAAATAACTCCTGTCTCCTTCCTGCTGGCTGATTAAGGTTTTTCGGGTCAGGTTTCTCTTAGTAGCTGTGTCCTGTACCCGCTGCCGTATGGTTCTGTTTCAGTCAAGCCCTTTCTGGGCTGTTTTCATACCAATAAATACAATCACATGCACGTTGGCTCGGGGCTGGAGGGTACTGTTATATCCCAGTCGCATTCCTGAATGGCAGCCAAGGTTCTCTGCCTGGTAAAGAAAATACATAGTGATAAGTTTTATGACTTCCTGAGACTATGGCAAAAGATGCGAGGTGGAAAGTCTTTCTTAGGGCACGTTCATTTTCATGTGAGTGCACTGCATTTTAAAATAAAAACTTACCCATTTTCCATATGTGCTGGAAAGCGTATAGGGTGTGTTTTGTAGCATGAGGGACTCACTCTCTCATCAGCTGCAGTGAACTTCACTGACTGGGCTGCCAGCTCACTGACTTGGATCTGCAGTTCAGCAACCAGACCCTGCTAATGCACCCAGCTTGCCCCGAGGCGTTCTCTCCTTGCTGCCTCCACAGCAGTGATGCTGGTGGCAGGTCCCAGATGGAAGCCTGGCAGCCCCGTGGAAAAGTGCATTTGGAGTGAGAGGAAAAAGAGCAGGACACCTGAGGGCAGGGGGGGTGTGAAGGATTAGGTACCACAGTCCAGTGGCCGCAGGATTAATGCTCAGCTGCTTTCTGTCTTGCATGAAATACGCAGGAGATGGGGAATTAAAGGAACCAAGCAGTGACTGTACAAGTAAGTGTGTGGTACTGGCCTAGTGAAGTCAGTCATGTCAGTGGGTTTTGACTGAGCATGACTGGAGCTGTCAGCCAGGCACCAGTGAAAGGGAAGAAATGCGAGTCTGGTTCTGCCCCTCGGGGTGCTGCCCTGAGCCCTGTGCCGATGTGTGTGAGGAGAGCGAGCTGAGCCTTGGCACCACCGTGGGACCAGTGGGACTGGCACACGCTGCAGGCACGGGCAGCTTCAGAGAGCATGGGGATGTGACTGCCTGATGGCTGAAAGCCTCATGGCAGGGAGCAAACTGACCTGGCTCCTGCACAGTCTTGGTGAGAGCAGATGCCACCTGCCTTTGCAGATCTGAGCAGAGCAGAGCTGTCAAGGGGCTGCCAGGCATCATCACCCTCTCACCCTGCTCCACCCACTAATTATTATTTGGCTAAACAAAAGCTTGTAGTACAATCTTCCACTTAAAAACATTTCCTGGCTTCCTCTGCTCTTTGGCCTGGTGGGGAAGGAAAAATAGCAACACCCAACTTATCTCCCCTCTGCCACCCACCAGATTGGGCATCTCTGTGGCAGCTGATGCTGCCTGTGCTCTCTGGAGGGAAATGGGCCAACTTCTCTGACTGGATGCAACATTGATGTGTCCTCTGTTATGGATCTGCTCCTTTACCTCTGAGCTCATGCCTCTGAGACAGCTTGGCCTGAACTGGACATGCCACGTTAGCTGAAGTGCCTTGTTTGACATTAGCATGGCTGGGTTTTGGTGTAACTTCTGTCCGGCCTTTATCATTTGCATGCTGATTACTGATATTCACCTCCCTCACACACAAGCGAGGTGCAACAGTCCTGTAATTCTTTTCTCTCAGCACATTAGTGTAAAGCCTCATGAATCTCTATTAAATTTGAGAGAGAACATGAAGATAGTTTGCAGCTGTCTTGTTGATTTTTTATTTCCTCTCATTGTAGTGCCTTGCCGTGAAGCTGAGAATTAAATGGCTAATAAGGCATCTGCTCCAAGCAGGAGTCTCAAGATTGTGACAAAACCAGTTTACATCAGGTTATGGCTTTTCTTGCCATCATATAATCACGTTATTAAAATCTTTAGGGATACCTGATTAGAAGTAAAGCTTAGCTGGCAGAGCACGTGAGCAGGCAGCAGTTGAGACATTGGAGGTATCTCCATGGCTTGGCTGGGTGCTGCAGCTCTGCCTGTGAGGTGACTGGAGCTGTGGGGCTGGGCAGCATCTGCAGGCAGAGGACCACAGAGGCGTGGGTGCCCAGCTGGCTGCTGCTCTCTGCATCACGTGTGATAGATAAGCTGAAATCTTTGAAGAAACAGCCACTGAAAGAAACATGAGAGTGCTCCATTTTGGGGTGACAGCTGGAAAGGGCATGAAAACATCTCCTAGGAGCCATTTGGAGAGCAGCACCCAAAGGGAAAGGAACTGTCTCTGGAAGTAGGAGGTAGGCAATGGCTGGGCTGAGGTCAGATTTATTTGCCATCAAAGGATGAGTCAGTGATGGGCCCAGGGAGTGACAGCAGTCCTCTGGCACACTGATGTTGGGTAGGAGCGTCCAGCAAGGACCCAAGAACTCTGCACATGTGTGGGCCCATCTGCTCAGAAGGAGGAGGATGGAGCTCGGTGAGCTGAGCTGTGAGGAAAGAGACACATTGCAAAATGGAGATGGTGGGGTTATTCCAAGCCCTGAGTGCCTTGGCTGCACGTGAGGACATCAATGGGAGCAGGAGGGATCTGCCTCGGTAGGAAATCTCAACAGTCATCTTGGAGAAGAGAAGATGGACTGTCTTATTTTGACTTGGATGCAGATAATTGATATTTTTTCTATCTTTTTTTATAAATGTCAAAAAATGTAGTGTCAGACTTGTCATTTTCATGTTAATTTGAATACCAAGTTCATACTAATTCAATTAATTAAAGCTATAGCTTGCTGGAATGGGTCTTATCCATTGTGACCCTGGCCTTTGTTGCTGTGATTAGCAATGCCTTGAAGATAAATTACTTTTTCAGATGCACTGGGCATTGCTTCGTTTCCAGTTAGAAAGTGTTGCTTACTGCAGGGGTCACAAATTCACTGTGGCTGCTACAGTGATGTGCCTAGAAAAAAGCAAATATTTTTCTTATTAATGAAATTGCATCCATTTTCATTAAAATAGCTCTGTCCCACTTTGTTAGGACATTTTTGTATTTACTTTTTTTTTAATGGGAATTTGCTGTAGGCCAGTAACAAGCATTTTTAAAGAGGAGGTGTAGGTACTAATGCACTAAACTGCCATTAGAGGCAAAATGAAGCTCAGCTCATCGCTTCCAGAAATGAGGCCACTTTGGCTTTCCAAGTTAAAAAAACCACCACTGGCAGCAGAGTAATGATCATGCCATGTGTGAAAAGGAGTCTGATTCCGTTCTGCGGTGTTGATGGCTTTGTAAAAAACCCTTGTCTTCTGGGGACTTCTGAACCTGGATGTTCCTTGTGGTGTTCAGCTACTTCTTCCTGATGCCTCAGGTGTGGTACCAGGGCAGAGATGCCACTGCAGCTCTGTACTGCTGCAGAGACCCTGCAAACCAAAGTACTCTGTGGTCATTCTAGTGTTTAAACTTTTATTGAAGTTCACCTTTACCATCTTCAGCCCCTAAATTTTGCAGTACAGTTTTAATTAACTTTTAAATGAAGACTCATCTCTAATAAGCAACTATGTTTGCTAGGTCTTTGGCTGCATTGAAATCAAATTGAGGCATATGGATATTTTTATTCTTTTCTTTCCCACCTCCTCGGGCTTAACAGGCAGACTCACCCCAAGTGTAATGTCACCAATTTCAGGCATTAATTAGACCCACATTTTGGAGTATAGTTAAAATACCATCCAAAGGGCTCTGCAAGATCTCTTCTGCTCTGCCCTAAACCTCTAGCACTGTGTAAATGAGAAAGACACACGTTTGTGCCAGCAAAGACAATTCTGACAGTTCTTGATGGATTGGTGTGATTTGGCACTTTCTTTATTATTTTTTTTTCCCTGCAGATGAAATCCACTCTTAAAATTGGAATTTGCTGCATTAGAAATCATTCTAATGCATAACCTTAGCTCCTGCTTTTGAATTTCTCACGTAACACTGAGAGGACGAGGCTGTTGGGGACTGATTTTGGGGAGGAGACTTGCCTGCTTTCTAGTTCTGGCAGACGGGGTCAATCCCTTCTGTAGCTTCCCGCTCCCTCCTCTCCCCTCCAGTGGCTACACAGATGCCTTCAGACTGGTTTGAGTGCTGTCAGGCCTTGGGTTGATTATGCAGGTACATTTTACTCCTATAAAACTCTCATCAAGGAAAGAACTCTATGTTTGTCCTCTCCCAGCTAGTCAAACATTCCCAGCTCTGCTTGCTGCATGCTAGAACTCCTCCTCTAACATTTTCTTTCCCCTCTCCTTGGAAAGGGAGAGCTACTAAAGCTTGTAGGATCATTTCTGGGCTGTAGGAAATTGTAGAATCATTTCCAGCCCACTTCAGAGTGTGGGCTTCAGGTGAGTCTGTGTTACCAACGTCATGGACATGGGGACCCACCTGAATTCTTCTGAATATCCGAGATCTTTGGAGACCTTCTGACTGGTCCTTTCTTCTTCTTCACATGAGACAGTCCTGCTACAAACTGACCCTCAAATGCTGTTTATGCAAATTATATTTTGCAGAGCTGTTGATTGATACTAACCTGAGCAAAGTAAGTTCATTGCTACTGTTACTAAAAACACATTGTGTTCCTCTGACCTTGAATTTGTGAAAGGTTTAACTTAAAAAGAAATGATGTTATATTAATTAAAAAAAAAAAAAAAAAAAAAAAAGAAGAGCCTCAAAATATCTGTTGCCTTGGCTCACATTTTTCAAAGTGGCTACAAAGTTTTTTCCCAGTGACCTGACACTGGTGTGCTCTGCAAAGGCTGTGCAAGCTGCTTCTGCTGGTTTCTTACCCTGGATCTCCCAGTTTTATACACGTGAACGTGTATCCATGTTTCTCAAGCTGCTGTTAACTCCCCGAGACCATTGGTTCCCTGTCTCTTCTCAGTCAAGAGTCTCCGTGCCACAGTTGTGTCCCCTGAGATGGAAGCTCGTGCTACAAGTCCAAGACAGTTAGTCACTTCACTTCCATTTCAAACATCTAATTCTGCCTTCAACAAGATTGGTCTTCACCCCTTCCCCTTTGCTCCCATCACATTAGTGTTAACCACCATCCACATCTTGTCCCTTTTGGTTTTAACATGCTCAGATTAACAATGACTATGTGCAGTGAGTGGGAAAGAATACATATATTCCACTTGACTTTGCTAGTGCTGTTCAGGTCAATAGGAAGAAATTTTTCTAGTGATAAAGGGAAAGGCCATTTAAAAATAAAGCTGTGACAGCCCGTGCTGCTAGCACATGAACTGAAAGGATGAGTTCATTTTGGGAGTGTTAACTCCCCTCTTAAAATACTTTGCTATCTGTTTCTAATCACAGCAGGTATGTGTTTGGCCCTATCAGCTCCCAAAGAGCAGGGTGATGTTGGTGACCAAGATGAAGAGCAATAGGAGTCTGATGGCTGGTTGGTCTCTAAAGCACAGGAGAACACAGTTTCCAGCTCTGCCACTAAACCCTGGGCTGATAACTCATGCTCAGGGTAAGGTTTATGTCTCCTGCAAGGCAGGTGACCTTCCTTCTTACTCTTGCAGTCTGCAGGCAATGGCCCCAGACAAGGAGAACGTGGCTCAAGGGAACACACGAGGCTGCCACAGCCAACACCACTGTGCATGTGGCTGAGCTGAGTCTGGTTGTGAAGGCAATGGGGCACCAGTGGTGGGGCAGGTAAGATGGTAAGGATCTACTTTGTTCTTCTAGTGACATAAAGGCAGATGACAGATGGGTTCCTCTCAGACTTTGGGATCCCTTCCTTGCTGTTCACTGTAGCCATTGTTCCTTCCTCTTCCCCTTTCCACACTTGTATTATATTTTTATGGCATAGGAAGTTAAATTACACAATAGGAAACCATGAGCTGGCTGGACCGGGGCAGCAATTCCAGGACAAAACTCCCATGAAGGTC
Source organism: Chloroceryle amazona (assembly GCA_027560015.1). NCBI lineage: Eukaryota > Metazoa > Chordata > Aves > Coraciiformes > Cerylidae > Chloroceryle > Chloroceryle amazona. The sequence continues at coordinate 3,526 of JANHFX010027087.1, read as the reverse complement.
TGAAACTTGTGCCATGCAGCTCACCAGCCTGACGAGGACGTCTGATAGTGTCAGGTGAGGGGGGAACATGGAGTGGGGCATGAAATCCATGTCAGGTGCAGCCAAGAGCCAAAATGTTGTGTGATCAGGACTCCTCTGCTCAGCATAGGGGAAAACCACCCACTCAGCCCAGCTGCATCCCTGTGATCTGCCTTCAGGTGCATTGGGAAAGGGAGGGCAGGTAGAGGCACGACTCATCCCTCGCTCCTATTGCAGGAACAATTAGAAAATGCAAATGTCAGGAGCTTGTCTCTGCGACGCCAGGCTCGGGAGAGCAGTTAGTTGAGTGCTGCAGTCTGCTCCGCTGCCGTGCTGGGCTACTGACCGCCCCGCTTCTCCCCGCTGAATCCGCAAGTTGTTTGCTCAGGTTCTGCAAGGTGGTGATTGCTGGAGCTCCAGGGTGTTGCAGCAGTAAAGGTCAAGACAAAAACTCTTAGCTCAGTATCTGGTTTGCTTGTCACGACCTGGGCCAGTGGGGCTGTCCTGCAGTGCGAGGGCCACTTCGTCTCTCTCGAGGTGTGCACGTTGCCTTTCGTTGCCTTTCAGCAGTGCAAACACTGGCACTTTCTTAAGAGCTACAAACCACAGCTCTTAACACCCCCCCCCCCCAAATTCCTGCAAAGCCCATCGAGCGAGGGATTAGAAGAACCTCCAACACAGCTGCCTTGTACAGTTAAACTCCACTTTGGCCTCCCTCCCAGTGCTCAGATTCATCACGGTCATTTCCCCCAGCTCGACACCAGTTGCTCGCACTGGGAGCAGAGATGCCACGGTAGCCAAAGGATGCTCAGGATAACTGAAGTTCCAAGAAGATACACCCAGTCTGTTGCCAGCTAAGAGGCTTTGAGTGGTCACACATCAAATAAGACGTGTACCTGTAAGTACCTGAAAGTCACATCAAAACAAACTTCTTCGCACAGCATTTCCAATTTATGGTAAAGTCTCTGAATTTAGACCTTAAACTTTGGAGTATCAGACTGATGTGCCCACTCTGAGGATGGCTCAATGACACATTACATACCAGCTTGTCTCTTGCCGCTTTACAATAGCATTCCACAGGATTTAAATTAGCTTCAGCACTCTAATCGTGTTGCTTTTATAACAGCAGCAAGATAACTCCCAGACGTTGGTTATGTAGCCCTCTGAGGGAAAGAGATTTCAGATGTGTTCAGCAGAAATGCACCGTGTGAGCCATGGTTATAATTTCATTAACAGGATGCTACTCGGTTCCTACTGGGAGCTGGAGCGACACGGCGTCACTCTATAGGAGATTAGCATTATAATGGGGATCAAGCGCCTTGCCTTGTGTTCACACAGCTCTCCAGCCTGCAGGAGGAGGAGCTGGCAGAAGATGGGATTTTCAGACCTCCAGCCCAGTGTTTGACCCACAAATGAGGCTTCTCAGAAAAGGCCGAGTTCTGCACAGCCCTGCAAGGGGATGCAGTGCTGCCATCCGCTGGGGGTTGGGACACTCGCTGATGTCCTCTGGAGTGAGACTCACAGGGCTCTGGCACCCCGTGCTCAGTGAAGAGTTGTTCCTGTCCTGACCAGCTTCCAGCAGCAAGGCCAGACCCACAGTGATGGTCAGACTGGGTGTGCTGGAGCGTGTTTTCAGTGGGGCATCAGTGGGATGTTGTGTGGGAGGTGAGGAGCCGAGCATCAGTGTGATGTGCCTGCCACCCCTGTCCCCAGGGCTCACGTGCTTTCCCATGGCAGGAGTTTGCTCTGCAGTGCCTGAGGCACAGCTCTGTCAGGACAGACCTTCTCTAGGCACTCGGACATGGTCTGGCTGGATTTGGGCTGCTTACAGTGGAGCCGAGAAGCCTGGATTTACTGTCCAGGCTCCTTCAGCATCCTGGAAAAATTCAGGTCCCCTCCAGCCACCTCCTCCCCAAGCATGGGGACTGGCTGCGGTGTCCGGCTCTTGGGACAGGCAGGTGGGTGTCCTGGGGAAAGGAAAGGGGGGTGGTGTCCGTGCAGTGAAAGCCCTGGATGCTTGCCAAAGGAGACTGGCAGGTACTGGCATTTAACACCCTGCCTGCTCTGCAGACAGGGAAATGCAGCCCCAGCACGCTGAAGCTGTACAAGGCTGACATTTCCAAGATCCCTGGACACCTCTTGTTCAACTTATCCCTGGCCGTGAGCCCCGGGCTGAGCACGCACAGCATTCCCATCTCTGACTGTGCACACAGGAAAGATGTGCAAAGCCCACGCTGGGACAGCCCAGTTGGGATGGCCCCTTCCCACAACCACTGGACCAGCAGCTTCCTGCAGTCCTGCCAGTGCCAGCAGCCAGATCCCAGCCCTGCCACCAGCCAGAGGATACTGAGGACAGCAGTGGGAAGAACAGACATTGATGTCTTCTCTAACAGAACTGCATCAAAAATGTCACATGACCTTCAACAGCAATTTCCCCAGGTACATTTAACCTTCGTGTCACACAAGTGATGGGCACTGACTGTGCTCCTGCAGCACAGGCAGGAGCTTTCCTCTGGCTTCCAGCACTGCCTGAGCATTTTTAGAGGAGCTCACAGCAGCCCGGTCCTGGTGCAGGCTGGGCACACATTTGTACACACATCACCCCCGTGGGAGCAGCAGGACCCCAGGAGGGGACGGGAACACACGTGGGTGACAGCAGGCCCAGGGCACAAAGCTTCCTGCACACATTTTCCTATTGCTTTTTCAAGAACTCTTAACGTTTTAACCAAGTTTCTCTGGGATTTCTCCTGGAATGCCACTGTTTCTCCATCACTATGGCACCATTTCAAGTCCTTTCATGTGCAGGAGGCCCCAAGGCAGTTGGTTTTACTGAGCAGATTTCTCACCTTATCATTTACTCCCATGGTTCATTTTCTTCAGCTCATTTTATGCATTTCAGCTTGAAACACAAGAATCACTAGACCTGCCTGTGTCAGGATCTGACTGAGCAGGTTCACCCCAGCCTGGGATGGGCTCACTGGGGGCCATTTCCCCATGAAGGGGTTGGCCCCAGCCCTGCACAGGCTGCATAACCAGGACTGAGCTGTCCCTTAAGGCACTGTCTAACTTCCAGCAGTGCCAGGCATGGTGGTGGTTGATATGGTCTTTGCCCTTGGGATATCTGACTTTACAAGTGCCCTTGCCTCTGGCCACTTTGCACCTGATGGATGGGATCCCATCAGGGCTGATGCTCTAGCTGCTGACTTCTCCAGCCTTCCCCTGCTTAGGAGGTGTTTCTTTCCTCTCCCAAATGAGATAATTTAGAAAGCCAAACTTTTAAAGGAGAGCTATAAAGCTTGACTCAATCCCCTTATTTCTTCAGAAAAAAAATAGCATGCTGAAGTATGAACGTGTCCAGCGTCTCAGAGTTTTCTTGCTCTTGCTGTACTTGTGGAACTGCTACCACCTGGAGCACAGTGTAGCTCCCAGGCAGCTCTCTTGGGACCTGGGAGACAGCACCATCCCCAGCTCCAGTGGGACCTTCCCCTGTGGGGGCCCCTGCAGCCCA